>BJBW01011848.1:0-97113 GCA_004320125.1 Scolopax mira
AGGAGGAGGGAGCCAAACTCTTTTCAGTGGTTGCCAGAGGACGAGGAGCTGCAGGCTCAAGCTGGAACATAGGAAGTTCCACTCAAATATGAGAAAAAACTGCTTCACAGTGAGGGTGATGGATCCCTGGAACAGGCTGCCTGGGGAGGTCATGGAGTCCCCTTCTTTGGAGATTTTCAAGACCTGCCTGGATGCAGTCCTGAGTGACATGCTCTAGCTATGGGCAATCCTGCTTCGGCAGGGGAGTTGGACTAGATTATCTCTACGGTCCCTTCCAACTCTAAAAAATTCCGTAAAATTCAGTGAAATCAGATATATGGGGAGCATAGATCTTAGAAGAACAAGGCCCTAATTAGGCCCATGTAAGATCCTAAAGAAAGAGAACCGTATTGCCACTAAGGCACTCTTTGAGATAATAATTTACACAAAAACAGAGATAATGGATTGATGTTAAAGAAAGGATTAATCTATAAGCAATTCAGACAGAATTTCTCTATGCAGAGGGTTACTGAATAATGGAACAAATTGTCAAAGGCAGTGATAGAAGCAAGTGTGAATTATTCTGACACATTTCTGAAGGAGAGAATTGGAGAGTGCAGTTGTGAGCTAGATTTGCAAGATGATAAATGGTGATATACGAATTGATTTAATTTCAAGCTGGGGAAGCTAAGGGTGGGAGGAACTGTATTAAAAAGCCCCAAGGTTAGTTATGGGAGATCTTGACAGACCATGTGTTCCTCCCAGTTCCTTTAAAAGTTCCTTTGTGCTATTATGAAGCAGAGTTTTATAGTTGATTATGAAATGGACTAGCTAGGAATAGGGGAACCAGTTTCTTATTGGTAAAAACATGGAAGATTAAAGGATCACAAAACATTCAGTTGCTTTGCTTTTAGACTCTTTCTACTAAAACAGACTTGTAGATATTTTCAGAACTTCAAGGATATAAACAGAGAAAAGCATGCATTACAAAAAAAAAAAAATACAAACAAAAGAAGCAAAAAGCCCACAACACCTAAATAGGCAAAGCAGTAAAAAATTCTTTCAAATCTAATATGGGTAGCCCCGTGATCATACTGTCGTTTCTGTCAAAACCATTACCACCACCACTAAAAGGTTTGCATGTGTTCTTAACGTTATAAGAGGTTATACACAAAATGGCCTAAAATGTTTTATTTCTTAAAAGACCACATTTTTATTATTTAAAGCTAAAGCGGAAACATTGTAAGTTAATTACTTTCATATACAGATTGATGAAGGAGCAGAAAATGGAACATTAATTTGGCTCCTCTGAAAGACTAAAAGTCAGCCAGCAAAAATGAAAACTCTAGCTGGAAGAAAATAAATCTTAAACTCTTTGTTTAGAAGTAAATAAAAATTTGATATTCACCTGATGGAAAGTAACTGTTTTCCAGTTTCCCAGTCCCCAGATCAAAATAATGCTTGGTAATAAAGGTACTGCTAAACCTGAAATGGCACATTAAAGAGGATGTGATACATAAGTCACATTAAGCCACGAAATAAAAGTCTGTCCTAAACAACTTGTTCATCTACTGCTATATCTTCTTAAAATAGTTGTGTTGGTGTTGATTTTTTTCCTTAGTTTTTTTCTTGGTGTATAGCTCCTGTTCACTCCAGAAATGTATTTTAACACAGACATGCCACTGCTACAACTTCTGTGAAACTAAATATAACTGTGTCACAGAGGATAACCCAAAGTATAATGAAGTCTGAGTGAGATAATACTTGACTATGCAGTTCTTGCCCGAATCATTCTTCTGTTGAACGTATATAAATTCATTATGTCCAAATTTTTCACAGGAAAATTAAAATTAATTATAACTCAGTTGAGAGCTGTGTGCATCTGTTGGTTCTCATATCAGGTTTACTACGATATCATGAAATGCTTTTAATTAGGCCAAACAAATTTGCAACCAATCTCTACTCATTGAGAAGTAAACCTTTTAAGTTTAGCAATGTAAGATTGGTGAAATACAGAAAATTATCTAAACCTTCAAATTACTATGAGAGGTCCCTTTGCTTAATCACAAGGAATGTGGAACAAAGCTACTATAAAAAAGGAGCCAGTGCATCCCACACCAGAAAAACAGCAGATTGCTTAAGCATCTGCTTGAACCATTTCAAGACCCATGACAGAGATGGGAAGGATGAGCTTCAGGACTTCCACATGGTTTTATGGAGACTCTGGAGAAGTCTCATTAAATCTGAGGCAGGTATAATGAGTCAGACTCAAAAGTTAGGGCAGCTAAAGAGGACAGTAATAATTAAATACAGTTCAAAAGATATTTTTTGGTATTCCATCTAGATTTACTCTACTACTAAAAATATATAATTTTTAGTGGAATATAAACTTTTGTCCTAAACCTGTTCTGACAATAGGTGCAGCTGGATCACCTGAGACCATATTCTGGTCTCCTGAGAGGCAGATCCACTATTCTGCCATGCAAAGATAAATTCTTAGAGACTGTCTAATCTAACAGACTATCAAAAGTTCAAGAGTCTGTAGGACAACTAACTGATAAAGTGAAAACACTCAGTAGAAGGTGAAAAACTAGATATTGTGGGGAGGCAACTTGATTAAATGCCATCAGTGCCTCTTAAATATACATGTGTTCTTTCTTCACAAGCATTGATTACATGGAATACTCTTTTTCCTCTCCATTCAATTACAAAACAGAAAAAAAAATAAAATCTACTAGTTGGTCCTGTACCGTAACCACAATCATTCCTAAGGATACTCCAAAGTGAGCTGAGTCAACCATGGATTGTCCTTAAGGCCTGGCCTGGTGACAGTTACACCAAGGATGACGGAAAGAAAAACAGGATGGGGTTGTCTTTCCCCAAGCTCCTTCACACAGGTTTTTGCTCTCCTTGTAGATATATTTCCATATCCCAATGAAACCCATTATCTAGTCATTATTTATCATATCAAACATCCCTTTTTAATTTCTACTTCAATAGATTCCCCCTTTTTTTTTTTTGTTCCACACCCTCCACCCCTCCCCTCTGTTTTTATAAAGTTACACAACCTTTAGGGAAAAGGGAAGTTGTTTAAAATTTGCAATTATGGTACTAAAAAAGAAATCAAACAACAAATTCATTGCAGAATGTTTCATCCAGAATATTGTTAGAAACATAATTAATAGCTGAAAGCATTTGAAACAACCCTCACCAACTTAGTCATTAAACATCACAAAAAATACAAGCACCCAGCTTTTCAAGCTGTAATGTATTGATATTTGTTTTCCATTTCAGTATTTGAAGAGTTAATTTAGTGGATAATTTTGTTTGCTGCTATAATGGAAAACAGAAATTATCACCACTTTGTAATCTCAAAATACTGTATTTGTTTACGGGTTGTTGATAAGAGAAACATGTTGAGTTTCACTGAAGTCTTTCCTTTTGCAACCTTCATCATCAAACCTTCTGAAGGCCTTCAGATCAGAAATACAGGTGCAACAAAACATGCAAGCTGTCATCATCCATTGATTAGTGAGATACCTACTTAACCAAGGTTTGAACAACATGGCATCATGTAATTTCTATGTGTTTCTCTGGCTGGTGCAAACCACTGGAGTACTGTGGATTTTTGCAGTAGAGTGTTGATTTACAGGGATTTGTATCCTGGCAGAATACTTCTCTTCATGGGTTCATTGCAAATGTCTCCTTTGTTGGTTTCCATAGTCTTTATAGTATCTAAAAAAAAATTAATAATAATTAAAAAAAACTTTAGTCTTCCTAATACTTATCATTGCTGATCCATTCATATGTGTATTTTTACTAATTTTTTGCTGTTGTAATTTATTTTGGTTTATTTTGTTTTTAATTCAAACTATATAGAGGTGAGTCCATTTTAAAAAGCACCAACTTCTCAGAAGGGTTATTTTCTTCTCTTTTACTTTCTTCCTTCTGGGCATTCTTTCTTTAATTTTTTAACACCACAGTAGTACGTCTTCATGGCAGAGGGTCTCAATGCACACAAAGTGTCTCAATACATGAATCGACATCCCTACAGATGAGTAGGTTAAGTGTCCAGTGCAATACTGGAGAACTGAAACAGGAAAAAGGCTTGGCATGGTGTTTAGACACAGAAGCCAGGCTAAATCCATGAAACATTGAATTAGATCTAGAGCAGATCTCCTGGTGTCCAGGTACCATTGCTTCACACTCAGAGTAGGAAATGGCAAAATGTTTTTTTCTTTCTGTGTTACGTATCCCCTGCAACACTCAAGTATAATTACTTTTTCAGGGCAATGGAAGAACATCTGGGCTCTACAGTATTGATCCACTGCTGCAAGACCATAAGCATAACAGGATCTTTTTGTGCCCAGTATGACAACAGGCAGCACCATGGAAAAGCAGTTTGATTTGGGCTACTCTGTCCAGATCTGCCCTGCACACACGGTAGGCCTGTTCTACTGCTGGAAGTGCACACACATTCAGGATTGTATCCACAGCAGAGACTTCAGCACAACATTTATCAGCAATTTTCAAGTATTTGAAGTCTGAGTTATAAAAACAGAGAAGGGGAGGGAAACTAAAAAAATGAAAATGCTCTAAAGAAATTTTCTTTCTTTAGTTTTGAAAAGTATTCTGCCAGCTTCCTTAGCAACATGCTTGATAACAGTCTTTTGTCATAAAACCCTGTATTGTGAATAGGGTTGTAGGGCTTTTAATTAATTTACAGCTTAGAGATTCTAGGGATACCAGTCTAACTGATCATCCTATGTTTCTTATTCATTTCCATTTCAGTTCATCTTAAAATTGCCCTTATATTGCTAGGATTAGAAAACTGATGTTATTTAGACTGGGCTTCTGTTAATTAAGTATATGAAAGTACAGTGATTTGGGAATTTCCCCTTCTATAAACCAGCTAAACTTTAATCATCTCCTAAGCTCAGCATAACTAATAAGCTTTAAAATTCAGATGCCTCTTGCCTCTCTCAGAATGCTTTGTTTCAGTGCATCACAAACGAGCACTGCAAAAGCTCAAACTATAGTTAAAATTCAGTTGCCTACTATATAAGTACATTAATGATCATCTTGTATGTGTAAGTAAAAATTCTTCAAGCATTCCATTGGGATTTTATACAAACATATGGCTGAATGGTTGTCTGCTCCTGCAGCGAACTGATGAGAAGTGTTCCTGTTTGTTATTAATTACGTGCAGATATTTTTATACAATAAAGGTGGCAGTTGGGTTACCTTCTGCCACCACCAGAACGGAGGAAAACAGTGAGTGCCTTCCAGCTCTCCTGTCTGTTAAAGAGAAAAACTGAGGTCTGAACATCCTGATGCCTCAGTAAGACACTAAGAGGGGTCTAAACCAATTAGCAGACACCTCCAGCTGGTGCCTTTACTAATTCTAGCCCAGACTCTGGCTGTCTGTACTGGAAGTAACAGAGAAAATCCCACAAGCCTGTCACATACCTTCTGCGGGAGCCAGTCATACGCAGTGGACTTGCCGAATTTTGTGTACACTTTGATGAGCTATTGCAATAGGTAAGAGATCATGTTGACCACTGAAGCTGGTATATACATTCCTTGTTCTCCAGCCTCTGCAGGATCCGGGTGTCAATGGGGGAAATCTTTTCTTCCTAATGTTTCTGCCTCTAGCTCTACAGTGGCTTTAATAACAAGCTGAGTAAAATTATGACTTCTAGCTCTTCCTGGAGCTATGATCTATACCTGGCAAACAACTCCAGCTGACTGGGGAAATAATTAATAAGATGATAAAGAAAGAGTTTCCTTGTCTTTTTTTAAAGATATTTCTTACAGACCGAGTCCACTCGGGATACCATTCGGCTCAAAGAATCCCTGAGAACTATGAAATGTGGCAGAAAGGCTCTTCATTTCCCAATTTTTACTTAATTTAATGACTGCATACTATTCTTTCAGAAATGGACCTAGGCACAGGTACTCCTGTCATTGTAACTAGGTGCTCTGTAGTGGGTGCTATCTTTAGAATACACCATGGAGTTGAGCTTTATGAAAAATAATGTCTCAATGAAAGTGAATATTGCCATATCACCCAAGATTTAAAGAAAAAATTCTCTACTCTTTATCATTTTTCATTTTGCTTCCTTTCATTGGTAACTTGTGCATTATTCATGCTGACCTTTCAACCAGAAAGCTTCTGCTACCAGACTTGCAATCAAAACACAAGCTATATGCAGTGAGAAACATTTAGGACCAATGATTTTTAGCCCAAGAGGTTTGCAGGCATCATGAATATGGTCAATATAAAACTGTTCTGATGAAGTAGTTTCTTGCATGAGGACTATGAGCTTGCTTTACAAATCACTGTCTACCTATCACTGCCCTTGCACCTGAATTATCCTAAGAACACTGTGAATTTTCTGTATAAATAACATTCAAAGCCATCTTCTTCTAGATGACTCCATTCTTTTTCCCAGCATAAGTTTTTTTCTCAATTTTTAACTTGCATGCTCTCACATCTGTGAGTCCAGCAAGTCAGTTCCCTCATTTGCTACCTCAACTCCATTATAACATGTTAAATCTTTAAGTCATCTGAGAATGGAAGGGAGTAAGGGGGATGGAAGGAACAGAAGAACAGAACACTATGCAAATAACATGCAAATAATAGGAAGCATGTTTGCTTCCTATGAGAAAACTGTAGCTCCTGAGAGTCTTTGCCTTACTTATTAATATATTAGGTGTAGTTATTCAAGTACCCCGTTTAATTATAATATACCATTAAC
This sequence comes from Scolopax mira, assembly GCA_004320125.1. Classification (NCBI taxonomy): domain Eukaryota; kingdom Metazoa; phylum Chordata; class Aves; order Charadriiformes; family Scolopacidae; genus Scolopax; species Scolopax mira. The sequence continues at coordinate 6,741 of BJBW01011848.1, forward strand.
AGAACTCAAGCAGAGAACATTATAATACCTTGATCCTCTAAGCAGATGTATATGTAGAATGATGCAGCAGAATGTTTTCCTGAGATGGTAATTATAAGAATTATGCACATCTAAATCTGCATGAAGAATTACATTAGATCCTTAGTTTTCTATATTCTTAAAATCTTTTTTTGCCAAAAGCTTTTTAAGGAATATATGGTGAAAGGGATCCTAGATCTTAAACTATACATGACAGTTTTGAATCTACTGGCTTTGAACAGGGATTTGATCTTCAAAAACATTTATATAAGCTTTTATTAAGGCACCTCCACAAACCTACCACCTTACCAACAATCAGGTCTGGTTTTCACATGCTTCATATTTTACCCAGGTCCAGTATGCATTTTAGAGGGGAAAGAATGGAAGATGTGGAGTAAGCATTTTACCGTGCAGGAAGGTAAATAATTAATGTAAAAGAGTGCAGAGTATAGCTCCTCTGTGTCTAAAAAATACATAAGATCCTAAAGTGACTGATTTCATTGGATAAATTAAACTAAATGCCATTTTCCCAGGAAGAAATGGCATGACTGGGCAATGCCCAGAACAAATGTTCCATGGTAATAACTAGGGAAAGAAAGATTCTCAGAATATGTGGCTAGATTTCAGCAGGTGTGTATATTTTTCTGCCCTATAATATTTATCCTGAGCTATACTGTCAAAAATAATCTGTTGGGTTTTTTTATTTCTTCTCTTATCTTACATATCCATCACTACTGAATTTACAGCACTGCTGGTTAAAAGTGTATGAAGTTGTCCAGTGTGTTTAGCTTGAAATTTCATTATGTCTGAACAGCTTAACCATTACTGAGGCTGATAACTCTTTATGAAGCAGGTTTTAATAATGCTTTTGTGTTTCTGGTTTATGATGCCATTAAAGAAATCTTTTGTCATATTAGTAATAGAGATATTCTCAGAATAACCCAAGCAGCAATTCAGTATAGCTTTTAATGTCAGCATAAATTCCTGTATTACTAAACTTATTTGTAATGTTAACAGTTGTTTGCATTTCCAAATATATGTTTCATGATATTATGGAATGCAAATCCCTTAGGCTAACAAAAAAGTCCATTGCCTGAAAGTCAGGGGAAATTCAGTTATACTTTAGGCATGTGATTCTGGGGCAAAATTCACTCAACAGGAAAATTATGGATTCAATGACAGTGTTGTAGATCAAGCAGATACCTATATGAAAAAGCAAAGTTTTTCAAAATGCTCAGCACTAACAGCTCTCTTGAGGATATTCAAATCAGGTCATATATTTTAAACTTAGAGCCAAATGTGCCAATAAGCATCATATTCTGATTCTGGTTTATAATTATAAAGAAAAATAAAAGGCCTTATAGCACAAAATTAAAAGTCATTCCATGTTGGTTTAGCCTGATAAGTCTATAAAAAGACCAGTTACTGTACCTGATATTTTTTTCTTTCCTGTCAAGAAACATGTAGGATCCCAGCATTTACGTTAGTGGAATTTATATAGAGTCTCAATATTCTGTCTTCTTTGCTAGACTGAAACCAGAAGGCTGATGAAGTGTCATGCTTAACAACATGATCTGATGTTTACAGAAAAAAATACCTTTTATTGTCAAAGCTGTTTGCTACACTGGTTTCATGAAAAAAGAAATCCTCCTGCAGAATGAAAACAGACTGGATAACAATATTGTCCCAGTTTGGTGGGAAGAAACACACAAGCTGCAGAGCTGTATAAAGTGCCAGCTGCAGCCGTACAAGGCACTATACTCATTAAATACCAAGAGCCCGAAAAAATACAAAGTATGAGCCGAATTCTGTCCTTAGTCTGTTTCTGCTGCAAGTGATAGGAATTCTGTCCCCAGTTCACGAGAGCACTGCAACACATGCATAATTTTGAGATTGTCAGTAACCCCACTGATTTGAATGACCTTCTAAACAGAACTCTTCATGCATACTATTGAATATAAAAAATGATAGCAAGGTAGTCTCCACTAGATAGCCATTTATTGAAAAAAAACTGGCATTTTTTAAAGAAAAATAGTTTAACAAAACTTCAATTGAGTAAGAGAACATGCATAAATTAGCTATATTTTAGCCAATTGAAAGCCCTACTTAAAATCAGTGGAGCTTCCTTAGTTCTGCATATAGCAGGACTTGGTCTAACAAAGCAACAAACAGAAAAAAGGCCTTCCTCACAAGAAAAAATGACATCTCCCACTTTTCCCTGCAGGCTAAACACATTCTGTTCTTGTTGAAGCTGAGAACCTAAACTACTACTTAAACTACTACCTACTCTAAAAGGTGTATATTTTTAAGTGCTAAAATACTTTTGGATTAAAATGAAGATATGGTTGGGTAAAATCAACTGTAAAAATACGAAGTTACTGAGAAAGTCTTATGAGGGAAAAAACTGTACTTAGTGCTTCTCTAGAATTTTAGTCCTGAATAAAAAAATGCTTTCATCAACACATCAACAGAAATGTGGAACTATAGTTGTTTTAATTAGATGTCACTTGTCAAAAATTTAATAGGATAAAAAGATCATATGGTACCAAAGAGGGAAAAGACTTTTTGTTTCTTCAATTTCAATATGCATTCTGATCATTAAACTGTATCATGTGGCCCTGGAAAAAAATGATGTTTGAAAGGTATGGATATCTTGAAAGGTATGGATTCAGTATATTTGCCTTAGTGACATCTGCAATATAATTTAGTTTAAGGAACTTGTCCCATATTGTATGAGTGAAGTGTAAATAACCAGAGAATACCATGTTCTTCATCTTGCCATTCTCACTTACATTATGGTGCACAATTCAATATTCCATAAAAACTGGTTTTATTAATTTTTAAAACTTGTCTGTATTCTTACATTTAGAACAGTTATTTCCAAGTTTTATAGATGTGGGGTTTTTTTTAAAAAAAAAAAGGAAAAATAAATACATTTTTATCCTCACTTCAGTTTTAAAAGTTTTCAGTGAACAGATGATTTCTTGTACTGAAGTCCAGCAAAACCTCTGAACTGTTGATATTCCAATGTGAATGTATGAACTTCTTTGATAGTAATGATACAAACTTCTTGATCCAGGCAAATCTTTACAAAACCTGAGTAGTTATCTTTAAAGTCCTTGATGAATCAGAAGATACTTCTTTTTTGTTTTAAGCATCCACACAAAGAATGAGGCCTCTACAGGACACAATAATACAAACTATAAAATTCATATGTATTTTATACGTACCTTGCAACCTTTCATACAACTAACGATATTATATTGGGTTCTCTGAGTTTGACAAATAGTACTTTGTGATGAAGACTTTAAATTTCTGTTATTTTATTATATTTATTATTTTTATTATGTCTCTGTTATTTCATTCACTCACTACAGGAATGCACAAAGGCTCAGAGGAAAAAAAAATGTAATAAAATTTCCAGACATTTTATATGTGAAACAGAATATTTATGGTATCAGATGTGATGGAAGACTATCCTCTTCAGAAAAGACATATTGTCACTGTGGGCTCCAATTACCTTTTTTATTTTTTACAAAACCATAGATGAAGAAAATGTAAAAATCTCCATGATTGTGAGCACTGGTAAACACTATAGTGTGAAAAGGGGAATGATTACCTAGGTTAGAGAAAAGGGATCAAAATTTATACTATGAGTAAAAGCTTTATGCAAAAAAAGCAACAGCTGTTCAACAGGTTCTCTTTCAGTTCAGACTGGAAAGAGGACGCCAATAGACTTCATCAAAAAAAAATTCTGGAACTGATCTTGCTGGATTTTTAAATAGAGAAAAAAAGTAGATGTATCCTGATACATAGGAAGAACTGGATGACCTTGAGGTTCATAATTTTATACAGATATATATATATGTACTAATGAGAGCCACTATTATAAGTTGTATGTCCACCATTTGGGAATGACAAAGTAACAAAAACCAGAAAAATATAACTGACAGTAACAAGATTGTACAATAATTTAATTCACCTAAATAATGACGGTGTGAAAACTGAATGTGATCAGAAAAGATGCATTGCTCAGTACATTCCCAGCAGAAAAATGACTTGATAATAGTACTGCAGAGACTTTAATAGGCATCTTTGGAGTTCCTATTGTACAACTTACAGAAAGATGCAAACATTGACAGAGACCAAAAGATGACTGAGAGATTCCCACAAAGACTAAAAGAATCAGGCTGCATTATCCTAGAAAGTAAAGACTAATTATGAAATATACTAGGACACTATTAATATGTTTATTGCACAAGAGACATGATGGGAAAGCAAATATTTTAAACAAAAAGTTCTTTATTTTTTACTCTTGAAGTCACAGAGGTGGGTATTTAGTAGGATGCAGACTACCAAAGGAGTTCTGAAAGAGCTCACTGCTATAAGTATCAGGTTTAACAGGAAATAATAATTAATACAGAACATAGCAATCCTCTGGACAAGATCACATGCCTACTAGAAAACAAAACTAAAGACCCATTGTTCCTACAAGTTTGTTGGGGCAAATTTCTTCGCTGATACAGTCTTAAAATGAAAGTTTCTTACAGAAAAAAAACCACATTTTAAAAGACTCTCAGATAAGGAAGGTCAACCTATATATTTCAATGTTTCTCCCCACCAAATTCAAAATTACAACTATTTTTCAGGCATGCTGCACAAAACATAAGAATGCTTGAAGGTACTGAAATTATCAAGTCATAGAATCATAGAATCATCTGGGCCAGAAAAAAAAAGGGACCTTCAAAGGTCATCCAGTCCGACCCCCCTGCACACATGCATAGTCCATATGTATGTTTATGCACACTATTTCATTTAAATTCAGAGTAGAGTGTTTATGCATAGAGACACATTGCCTTCTCTACCTTTTTTCTGTGGGAGCATGTTATGCACTCTGCAATCTATGAAATCAGTGCATGATGCTCCTTGCTAAAGACTGTGATTCCTAATGTATGTTGTTTCATGTGTACATTCAAGACATTAATTAACCATTCGGAACAACATGTCAAGCTCAGAGATTATTTGGAACATTTTGACTTAGTTTGATTCCTAAAACTGGATTCATTTGAATATAGAAAATCATTTTTATGAATATGGAAAATAATATTCATTAAACATTGAGCTATGATAGAAGGTCATTAATGTAGATCTTGGAAACTCAATTCTTAGAGCTGTTCCAGCCTAAAAAACTAGGTTAAAATAAGCTAGCATCCAAGCTGTACAGTTGTTATTTGTTAGGTATTTTTACCTATTCAATATTTTTTAGCTTTCTTCATTATGAAAAAAACTTAATAATAAAGTCTGCTCTGGTATGTCTGAGGGTGTTCTCTTAATTTCAGAAAAAATCAATTCAACTAAACCAAGGTGTAGGCACAGAGAAAACTTAGTGCTGATGGAGACCACTGTAAACAAGTTTTGGGTACTCCACATGTCCTAAGCAATCTTTTTCAAATGCCATTTCCAAACGGAAAGAGTTACTACATCTTCTTATTCCTATTATGCCATCCTTTGAATGAAGTCTCAAATTTCAGTTCAACATTTTTTGACACAACAGTGAGAAGAAATAATTATGAAATGCCATATAATGCATTAGGGAAAAGTTACTTCTGTATCATGTAGTAATAGGACCATTCTTTTATTTTGATAGAGAAAAATAGTAAAAATGGCAATAACAAGATGAGGATAGAAAAAAAATCAAAATTATGGTTGTTTTATGATCATCTCTAACTTTCCTCTCTGCTTTTTCCTGCATTTTCTATTTCCTGTATTCTCTCTGAACTACACCTGTTCAGAGATTAGTCCCTGAACTTGCTACCAAAATAACCAATATTTTTTCTGAAACATAGAGGGGTTTATAAAGCAGCCATGAATTTTATTTCATGGCAAGCCCCTTTGCTGTCCAAGCACTGTTGCAAGTGATCTAGTGATCTGGTCTTAGTTTGTCCTTTTCGCAGTCACAAGAGAGGTGGTGTCATGGTCAGCATACTGATGGGAATGGAAAGGACGGAAACTTGCAGGAGCTGAAGTCAGACTATAAAATGAAGGCCAAGGGATCCATAGCTATGTAAATGAACATGGTTTCAGTATAGCTTCACCATGTTGTGCTAGATGAGATTGGCACAAATCTTCGAGGATATAAGGAGGTGGAAAGCAAATAAGTATCACCTAAGACTAATGTTAGAATCTAAATAATTCTTTCTAACTCTCCTGCGCTATAAAAGCATTTGTTGAGGGAATAGGAAGAAGCTGACATGCAAAGCAAGAAACAGTGGTAAAACTGAATTCAGGTATACTTGATGCTTTTTCATTCCCATGAAATAATGAACAAATTCAAATCTATACAGTTTTCACCCCCTCTTTTAATAAAGTGCTGTTCCATTTGCCAGGTTTTAATGAGCTAGGTAATGTGTGACACAGAAGGTTAAAGTTAAGTATCTGCCAAGAGTCATTTATTTCCACACAGTATAATCTCAAACTGTATTTTAAAGTCAAAGAATGAAAGCAAGAGATGAATAACAGTGATGCATGTATTGTGTCTACAGTCCCTCCTGTGGCAGTTGTGGGCTGGCATATCTCTAACCAGCAAAACCAATTAGCTTTCATATAAAAGTATTTAATTCTATTTCCTCTCACTGAACACAGAACGCTTACTATACTTTATTAGCCAGAATTAAGAAAAGAGATAGTAGAAAAACCTCTCTGTGGCAAAGCTGTCTCTTGAAACAATGGCACAGTTAGATTTCTGTCATCTTGGTTTGTTTTGCGTTCTTTTTTTGCTGCTGCTGCTGCTGCTCTGTTATTTACATTATTCAGAACCATTTAAAAACATTTAGCTTGCAGCTTCCTCTGGAAAGGACTGTCTTCAGACCTAGAGCTAAGCTGCTGAGCAGAGCTGAGGGGTTGAAAACAGTTAACCCTAGAGAGAAGCTCTTGTTCCGGGGAGCAGCTGTACTTCAGCAGCAGTGAAGTGTGGCTTAGGGTGAGTTTCAACACAGCCATCCAGCAGCCTGTGAGTTGAAGCAGGGAAGCCTGTGCTCAAATGCTAAGGTTGTTATTCAGTTTTACCTGAAGCTCCTCAGGTCAACAGGTATGACCAACCACTGTATATCATCTTGTGAATTCTGTAAATACACCCAGGGGATGTTTCATCCTTGATCTAAAAAGAGAATGATTTGTTTCATTTAATGAGAAATCTCTTCCCAAAATATTAACATTATGAATGCTACTAATCCCTTTTACTGTGTACAGAGTGTCAATAGTGTGTGTGCTCAGTTCAAAAGTAAATGAGACAATGCACCTCTTCCCTGAGGAGCTTGTGCTCTAATTCAAATACAAAGTGTTTCAGACACGGAAAGTACACGGTGTGCTAGTACAAGGTGTTTGGAGGTAAAGTAGGAACTGGCCTGTTCTTGTTCTAGTCCTAGATGTTCTCTGTATACTTTCTAATTTCCTTATTAGTGCTGAAAGAGTGTCCAAGCAAAAAGGGATCAGTAGTTCCTCTTTTTTCTTAAAGAGGTATAAGAAGTAGCTGAGGTGCAAGGAGAACAAGAGGTATGTCTGATCAGCATGTTACTGTGGCTAGTTAAAGAAAACAACATATACACATGCATCCCTAAGCAGATTTTTCTCAGTAAAGTCATACAGTTAACATGCATGCTGACTTTTTAACTGCAACATCTGAATAAATTTAAAGATGGGTTCAGAACATGGATAAAGCTCTCAGTTTGGCCTAAGGACTTGTAAGATCTCATTAAATTAGAAAGAGATGTCTAAGACAGAAAGTGTGGCAAGTGTATACAGTGTTTGAATACAAACACACACCTGGTATTTTTATAATTTTTTTAAGGTTTTTTCTCACACATTCTTAATGCATTCTACTAATTGGTGCTTGGAAGGGGGAACACTTTTTTTTAACAGTTAAATTGGGGCTTATGTATGAGAAAATCTACCACATTTTACACAGGTTTGGTTCTATCTGCAGATCTACAAAATGCATAGCAAAGAAGGATACCCTGCATTAAAGAAAATACTAACAAGAATCCTTTTTTTTTTCTTTCAGCTAACTTAATATTATGGAAGATACTAGGATAGACTTTTTGGTTATAAACTCAAAGTGTACTTGTAATGACAAACTATGACACTAATGTGACATTGCACAGATCCTGATCTTTTCTTTGAACATAAACTGTTAAGATCACATAATAAATAGTAGCTCTGGTCCTTCTATCAAAATAAAGGGGAACAGAATATGCCAGAGATGGCACTGGTAAACTCTTTCCCTTATAGTTTCAAACAATTACATGTTACTGCTTTTAGGAGGAGACATACACAGGACTTGTAACTCCCTGTACAAGTGTATTTTCAATTGAGTCTTGCTAGAACTTGTATTTATTTGTGAATGAATCCTCATGGGGAAAAGAGCAGTTCAGTAGAGCAGACCTACTCTATTTCTAAAAAAGAAAGAAAAAAAGAGAAAGAAAACAAGTTAAACAAGTTGCAGTTATACAACATATATTTTTGGCTAAAACTGTGTGAGGTGAGAATGCTGCTTCAATTACAGGCAGTAAAAAATAACTTGGTAAAATCGCGCAGGAAGTCCTTATTCAACACTTTGCTTTGCTCTTTCCATTTCTTTGAGTAAATCTGACATTATAAGCATAACTGACTCTCTGAGGACCTCTTAAATAATTTAAAGATGCTGAGCCTCATATTCTACAGGCGAAAGATGCTGACATTATTTTAAATTAGGTTTTTATACTTAAAATATATTGAAGTGCATTTTGGGGAAATGAGGTTTTGCTACCTGTGCTTTTTCTGAGAGCTACTGTGTGTAGAACAATAGAGACACTGTAGGTAGAATAATGTCCACATGTATTTATTTGTATATTTTGAAAAATATTATGGAGCACAACACTCTCTCTTTCAAAGACTAGCTTGAAATATCTGGAAGTGTTCTAGGTCTGGGGGACTTTTTGCAAGTTGTTATACCCAACAAAAGGCAGACAGTCTTTAAATTGAGTTTTGTGAATAATTAAAAATATATGCCAGGTAAAATCATACACTGGCTCTTCTAAAGGGTGCTTTGACTTCAGGGAAAATGCATTTTGGCTTTTTCCGCTAACGGCTTGAGCACAGTACCCTCTAAGTCTTGATGCTTTATTTGTCACAAGCAGCTGGCCTCTATCTTACTCTCCCACGTTGTTCTCAGATGTCCTTCAAGTCCTTCTCACATTCCAAGTGAGAACATGTAAAGAAGAGATGCATGGATAAACAAAATTTCATCTTTAAAATATGGGGAAGACTGAGTGGAAAAGTTGGTGTTTGTATAGTTTGTTTTTCAAGTTTACTTTTATCTTCTTATAGCTGTTAGATAATAGTAGTTTAATAAGCAGACCCCCAATAAAACCTTAGTAATTCCCTGGAACAAACCAAAACCAAAAGTGCCCCCAAATTGCTCTGACTTTGCTGCTTGCTAAAACCTAATGGATGATGGGACTGGGCATTTGCCAGTTAGCTTATTGATCACGTCTGATAGTGCAGACGTGATCAATAATGACAAGAGTTGTGTATCTCCATATCAAATGCTATTGCCGCATCTGTGAAGTCCTTGAGATGAAAGTACATCACAAAAGCAACATCCATGCTCCCTCTCATATTTGGAGAAGAGCTCAAAATAAGACAGCTTTTAAAATCATAGAAAAGTCAGCCATACTGTATTTGCTATCTGATTTTGGAGTCATTGGCATCTACCTGCTCTGCATTTTCAAGCTTTGTTCTGAAACTTGGACAGCTAAAATTGTCTTTTCTTTCTTTGTAAAGTGGTGCAACTCTCCTGCTTATCAAAGACATAGGAAATACCTCTAGAGTTTTAGTTTCCACCTTGCAGACAGTGGACGTCCTAGGAAAGAGGAGGAACTAATTGTTCACCTAACCTCATCTGTTAGTTTATGAATTAATTATTAATTAATGTCCCACTTGGCCACAGGACTTTGGAAAGTAAAATTGAGAAAGTAGAAAAGACATCTCCTGGACAGTTTAGTCCCTCTGCATGTCTGCTTGGCCCCTTGCCAGCAGTCCTCCAGCTACACTCACTGATGGGCACCCGTGGTGCTGGGGGTGGCTAGTGGGTGGCTTTCTCAAACAAACTGTTTGAGAAAGAAGGAGGTAGATGCCAGCATCACTTCAGAGGCTTTGATAAATCTCTACCCACATTTCATCAGTTTCATGAATTTAGTTGTACATTTTAGTGAAATCCAAAACCATTTTTCTTAAGGATGGTAGAACACTTGCAACAAAAGAACTCAGAGTATTTCCCTGCTAATGAAGATGGTACCCAAGGTAAGGGGACAGATTTTCCTTGGTTCTTCAAGTGGAATGGCCCAAGAAAAAAGGTACTTAATTTTTTTCCGGCTTTAATGGTGATGGTATCAAACTCACAGAAAATTTGATATGAACTCTCATATTGACCAATGGCTTTTTGTTCAGTCAGTTCTAGATGACAATAATGACTGTTGTCACTTGTTAATGAGTTTGAAGAAGAGAATTACTTTCATCATAGCAACAAAAATGCCATGCCTGCTGCATGCTGGCTAGAGTTGGACTAAACAGATTAAAGAAGCCCTAGAATTGAAGGTTTTAAGCTCAGTGACCTGTAAACTGCAGCTTTCTGAAGTCATCCAAAAGGGACTTGCACTCCAGTCAGAGCACTAGAGCTGCAATAATGTCTTGGATGGAACTCACTTTTTTGTGGTGTGCAGACTAATACCTCATAAACATGCACACACACAAGCACACATAAAACAGCATTATCAGAGGTAGCCATTTATCCTGGATACATCATCTGGAAAAATGAAATGGAAAGCAGTCATCACTTCTGTATAAGCCTCTGATCTTATATTGGAGACCATCAAATCAAGAGGCTATGCTGAAAATTTGCCTGAAAGTCTTCTAAATCCAGACAGGAAAAACAACAAAGAAATTATTGGATCTTTTTGTCATTTATTAGAGTCAGTATTAGACATGGGAGTAAAACAAATGTTGTTGCCCTAGGCATGCTTTCAGTGTACTTTTATTTTGTTGTTGCTGCTCGGTTCATTGAGCTGGTTTGCTTTTAATGGTTCACTAAGCTTTGACTACTGTAGATATTATGGTAATTTCTTTTACTGTAGTAGTCTTCCAGACTGGAGCATATATATATTGGTGCTTTCTAGGCACCAAATTAGTTAAATATCACTGACACTACCCCCTGGACTAACAAATCACGTCACTGTGAAGTGACAAATAGAAGTCCAGGAGACAAGTGGTATTGTTTATTCAGGAATTTGTGGTCTGTTTTGGATATTTGTCTGTTTCAGATACCTTGATTTGGGATTTAAGTGGGCTCTGAAATGTAAATATTTGTCTGAAGTGGAATCAAAATGCAGAGAAAATGTTGTTAGAAACGACCAAAACCATGAAGTTCAAAGTCAAAATATATTCACAGACCTTTTTCATAGAAGTATAAAGGCCTGGTGTGTTAGTATCACTCCTCTCTCCAAAAAGGGCAAGAAGGATGAACCAGAAAATTGCACGTTCATCAGCCTCAATTCAATCCCTGAGAAGGCGATGGAACAGCTACTGCTGTAAACCATTTCTAGATGCATCAAAAACATGGAGATTATCAGAAATAATCAGCATGGATTGACAAAGAAAAAATCATGCCTCAAAAATTTGATAATCCCATTAAATCACTGGCTTCATGATTGAGAGGACAACGGCTGATATTACCTGCTTTGACTTCAGCGAGGTATTTTGACACTGTCTCCCATAAATTCCTTGTAGAGAAACTAATGAAGAATGAGCTGGATGAGCAAACAGTGGGGTTGATTGAAAACTTGCTAAATGTTCAGGCTCCCAAGGTTGTGATGAGTGGTATAAAGAATAAAGAAAATTGGAGGCCAGTGAGTAACATTGTACCACATTGTACAGGGTTCAATCATGGGTCCAATCCTGCCCAACATCTTCATTAACGATCTGGATGATGGGACAGTGTGTATGCTCAGGAAGTTTGCTGCTTCTGGCAGAACCACCTGATGCACTGGAGGGTTGTGCTGCCATCCAGAGAGACCTCAACATGCTGGAGACGTGGGTTGACACCTCAAAAGTGAATTTCAACTGTAGTTTGAAAAGTGGGAATGAATAACTCCATGCATCAAATCCATGGGCTAAGCTGGAAGGTACCTTCACAGAAAAGGCTATGGGGGAACTGACGGACATCAAGATGGACATGAGCCAACAATGTGCCCTTGTAGCAAAGAAAGCCAAGACTATCCAGGGCTGCATGAGGAGGAGTGTTGCCAGCAGGTTAAGGGAGGTGATCCTTCCCTTCTCAGCAGTGGTGAAGCTACGCCTCAAGTACTGTGTTCAATCCTGGGCTCCTCAGTACACAAGAGATATAGACATACTGAGTCCAGTGAAGGGCCACGGAGATGATTATGGGACTTGAACATCTTTCCTCTGAGTAAAGGCTGAGGAAGCTGGGATTGTTCAAGCTGGAGAAGAGAAGGATCAGGGGAAATCTCAACAATGTGTACAAAGACCTGACAGAGAGTGTAAAGATGGAGCCAGGATCTTCCCAGTAGTTCCCACTGATGGGACAGAGGTTTCCTCTGAAACACTTTTCACTGTGAGGTTGACCAAGTGTTGGCAAAGTTTGCACTGGGCTGTTGTGAAGTCTCTATCCCTGGGGAAACTCAAAAACCATTCGGACATGGTCTTGAGCAACCAGGTCTAGTTTGCCCTGCTTGAGGGGAATGGTTGGACAAGATGACTTACAGAGTGCCCTTCCAACCTCAACCATTCTGTGATTCTGTGAGTCTGCTCAGACTTTGAGGTTGGTTGTGAGGTTCAATACACAATGGAAACACAAATGACTGAGGTGGCACTGTGTGTTATCACCACAAAATAATGGCCTCTTCAAGTGTAAGCCTGACCTGAAGGTCAAGAACAGGGAAGACAATACCTTGAGACCCTGCCTAGCTCTGTAGTCTGTGGTTTCAGTTCAGGTAAGTCTAGAAAAATTCTTTACATTTCCAAATAATGGAAATTTTGCTCCCAAAAAATCTTAGGGTTTGGGTTTTTTTTCTTCTATTCATGGTATCAAAGATCTCATATAGCAGGGAATTTAAATAAAATTACCTTCTGATGACACTGAATTAATGGGGTAAGTGACAAAAAGAATTCCAGCCATCTTGCAGCTCCAGCTCATTTCTCTTTCTACTCTAGCCAATCATATAACTAGTCTTTGCCCCACCCAATTAATATTGTTAAACAGATTTACCTAATTTTTCTTCTCATACTCATCATCATGATTTTTATGCCTTATAATGACTAGAAGTAGGACAAATTTTCAGATCATTTTATTGTTTAATGTCATATAATCTGAGTAGGTATTGTTAAATTTTGGCCTTTCAAATATTTGACTGTTTGTTGCTTGTGTCTCATTAATATAAGCAAAAAAGTTTCTCCTTTTTTTACCCTAAATAGTGCTCTGCCTCCATTTTATCCTTACATTGCACTGCAATCTGTTGGAGTCTTTTAATATGATTTTGGGTGCTTCTTGTTTCTAGTCAATGCTTGCAGAAAATATGGGAACAATTTTCCATAGCCATTCGGAATTTTGAGTCCTTGCTGAACTATACAATTCTCAGTTATCAAGCAGAATTCATATTTTGTAGAGATTAATTTTTTAAAAAACTATGAAAAAAACATGCATATCAGCATAGTAAACAGTTTAGCAAAATTTGAAGACTGAAATTCTGTTTGAGCTCTGGGTATCCATCCAGTTCAGCTGTCCAAACCTGTTTCTTGTGACCACATCAGTCTTAAGAGTAATGAGTTAAGTCCAAATAAACCATTCAGTTCTGAGATAAAGTGTTTCCTGAAATGAAGTGTCCTGAGAGAGACAAAAAAAAAAAAACCCTGCATGAATGCCTTGTAGGGCTGCTTTGTCTTTTTATGTAGGATGGGAAATAAGGGTGATAAATAGTGTGGTTTTTGGTGCCGAGCTTGGCTGTCCAGTATCCTAGTCCACTGACTACTTGTAGACTCTAGTTTTTATAATCTCTACTTTTTTGAGCAGAGGTTATTGAAAGCTGTAAAATTGGCCAAAGAGAGCCAATTTGTATGTCATTCCTGCAGAAGACAGTAGCATTTTTTTAATTTATCATAAGTGTTGAGATGCGTTTCCTCTAAAATTAGTATGATAGCTAATATTGTTGATTCTGGCCAATGTGCTTCAAAATACTTAGGAGTAATTTGGCATGAATAAATGAAAGGCATCCTAGCAAAATCCATTTCTAATAAAACCAGTTTCAAAGGAGTATTTTAGCTCTTTCGAGAGCCACACCAAAAAATGACTATGAGTATGAGGCATAGATATTATTGAATATTATTATATTGGTAGTGCGGGAAAATGCATTACCTACCATAATTGAGTAGTGCATCAGTTTTCTTTATCTCAAGATCCCCAAAAAAATGAAAGAATATAAGAATAAGTGGAATAAAATTCATGCTTACTTTTGATATCTTTGTCTTTTTCCAACCGTCTTCACTGTTATCCCTAGAACTCTGTCATGACGGGTTTGGATGGCATAATTGCTGCCCTTGTGCCATTTGGAGCCTTTCATTTTATAAAAGAGAAACTACAAAAGGGAGGTTACATTCCCTTGTTTTGATTTTAGAAGTAAAAGTTTAAAACAGTGCAATAGGCAGCAGAAATGAGTTTTGAAGCTGCAACGGTGTTGACACTAGATCTTCAGAGATGATCTTGAAAGATTCTCAAAAATGTAATGCATTTAGAAGTTAAATCTGTCTCTTTCTTTCTTCTTTCATTTTTAAGTTTAGCTTTTATTTTAAAGAGTTAATGTTCATTAATTATATGTTTTATGCACTGATACATCCTTTCTGCTCAAACAGAAGTGAATTTCAATGACTAGTACACCACAATCATGCAAATTTACTGCTTTTCATATTCATAAACTCTACACCTAACATATCCAACTTCACAGCTTCACTAACACACCTCAAGGGTGTACAACTGAAAAAGGAGGCAGAGTCAGCAACTACTTTACATGGGTGGGTTTTTTTAAGAATTGAAAAAGTTTCAAAAATTTTAGGAGTGCAAATTATTTCTGCTAAGGGCAGAAACAAAGTTTGTAGAGTCTTCTTAAACACTGACAGAAACAAATTCTTAGTGCTTTATTTCTTCCTGTAGAGGAGGGAGATAACAGCTTGGCTAGTGCTTTGAAATGGTCCAGAATTGCACCAGTCAGTGCAACACACAAAGATGTTTGTTGCTGTTTTTTCTTTTCTTTGTTCTTTCTTTATTTAATTTCTGGCTTAAATGGAGTCAAATCTCGGTCCTAGTGAGTTTCATAGTGATTTAAATGGGATGGGAATTTTGCACAGTCTTTCACTATATGCTATAGTGGAAAACAACTAATTGTCTGGTCAGTAAGCATCTCTGCACTTCTGAGCCCATTGAAGCTAAAGTTCTAATAGACTTCCGCAGGCACTGAACAAGGCCACAGATTTAACTGCATCAAACTCACAGACTATAAAAATGTAGACTATATACCTACAGACTCACAGCCTTTGCACACAAAATATTGCCAAGCAAAGGGCTCCATATCTAGTAAACAGAACAAGGAGAATAGTAAAAAAAAAAAAAAAACCAAACAAAAAAAAAATTAAAGCCAAAACCTTATTTTTTTTTTAAAAAAAAAAGCCTTTCGTTCATTATATTAATTAATAAACTTGGTAGTTTCTGTGCTGAGTTATGGCATTTACCCAGATGTAAATCAAATTCCACAGAAATGCTAAAGGCCACAACCAAGCAGAAAGCTCTGATAAGACTATATGGCCACGTGGCTGGATTTGTGTCTTCTAGTCATCGTCAGTGGAGAAGTTTCAAAGTCAGGTCATGACCTCAAATAAATTGATTATGTCCTCTTACAAAGCCATCCTCTTTCACTGTTTGCATCTTTATGGACTCGATGAGATAATATTTGAACTTCTAGGGATATGATGAATCATCCTCCATGAAGGTTGCTGTCATGTTTATCATGAGCTTGGCAACCCTCAAATGAAAAGCTAAGTGCTATATAGGTCCAATTGTACTTTCACTTTTTTTTCACTGGTGTAGTATCTTCTAAAATTCTGTAGATTTAAAATAGAACACATGAAAGGAGAGTCAAGCCTTAGAACAGCAAAGTAGCTTCATTTTGTTGTCTTGTTTTTCTTCTATGTAGTATTCCAGCTGTGATAGGTCTTGTAGTCAACATCAATGACAATGCCAAAGCAGTCTATTCGCTTTGGGCACATGTAATTTAGGGGCACACAGCATTTCTGCTGTAGTAGGCTTCTGAGACACATAACTTCTTCTAGCTGTGCTAGCAATTGATATATGTCACATTGGCTTCATTTGTCATCTTCCTCACATGTGTGGTTCAGCCACAATGTGCTGCATCAAAAGGTTGATGCTACCTTAGCACCAGGTGTAAATCTAAGAGTTTTTGATAGTGGACAAAGTTTTCAAAAGCAGTTTTAAAAAACCTAGAAAAGAGACAGATCTTTTACATTTAAATAAGTTTTGGCTCTGAAATCCCTAAAGGAATGACAATTGGTCCGTATTAGAACAATGCTAACATGTCTATGTTGCTTCCGTACTTGAGTGAGTTTATTTAGAACTACCTTAGGTATCTGTGCATGTATTATGCCATGCAGATATTTTAGAAAATTTTTTCAGTCATCTGTCTACCTTTGTAAGTCAGATGGGCAGTCATGTGAGATAATGGGGGTTATAAACACAGAAAGCCACTGAAATTAAATCTGCAGGTATTTAATTTTATTTTACAATGATTTATCTTTTTAATATATATAAATGTGAAAAAAAAGATAATAGAGCTAATTGGACTTCTGACCATTGCTGGTCAGTAGGAATTCTAGCTAGAATTTGTCCACTTTATACTGTAAAATGATATAACTGATTAGTAGAAATGCAGGCAAAGTGTAGCCCATTAGGGCCCATAAGGACCCATAGGTCTTTCCAATTTTTCATATTCTAACAGTGAGATCTTCCGGTGTAATAAGTATAAAGCTCTCTTCCCCTTTCACCCACACACACACATGCATACATACGTACAGCAAGAAGCTATTAGAGCTGTAATTTTCAAAAAATTTCATTTACTCTCCAGCAAAGCAGAACAATTCTTCAAAGGCATCCAGATTTTATTTTTTTAATCAGAGGCACTGAGTGATAAATTTGTTGGAGATCAAATGCATTTGACTACATGAAAAAGATTGTGATAGAAACTTATTAAGGCATTACATGAAAGAGGTAGAGAAGTATTCCGATTCAAAAGGAGACCAGATGCAATATAAGATGATCTCCTTGCTTCCAGGTAAAGTGGAAGATGTAAATGTCAATATGAACATGGCAAAATGTTCTACTTGTCCAACAAAATAAAAAATCTAGTGCCTTTTGTCTCCTTTTGCATGGGATGAGCAAATACATCCAAATTGTTCATGAAAGCCAATATTTTTGTGACCTACATGTACCATTTGCTTTCTCTCTTATTATTTATCCTATTATCAGATAACATAAGCTCTATACAAGCACATGCAGGGCCTGGCAATGAATATTAGATTTATGCAGACAGATATTAAAGTTTTTTCTAATGATAGTCCTGTGTCACCCTGTGGCATGATGATTCTGTGGCAGTCAATGACCTCTATCTTATTTCAGTGGCATGCTTTCACATTGGAAAAGCTGAGGTCTTTTCCCAGATTACTTAGTTTGAGGGCAAATCACTTGATGATTTTAACAGGACCAGGTTGTCACTGTCAATTCCCATTTAAAATAATCTTCATTAATTCCCGTAAATACTCCTCCTACGATATCTTTATAAGTGTCACCACCATTTTTATGTGGACTGATTTTAGCAATGTTTGGCACATAGACATAAAGGTGAACATGAGAATAGCCCTGCTGCTTTAACTTCTTGTTCTTAAAATAAATCTAGCAGATTATCATTTGTTTGCATGGTTTGGAGTTTTTTTTATTTTATCATTAATGTTTTATATTTTTAAGATAACAGTCAGATTTTAGTGGTGATAGTGATCTAATGGATTTCAGATACAACATTTTCAATGAACCACTTCACTCCTTCATTGCTTCATATGTAGAGGAAAAAAGGATGTGACTTTTGGAAATCCTACAGTTTCGCTGTAACTTCTTGGTTGTGGAAATCCATAGATTTCAGATTAACCACTTCCAAAGTTATCACTTTTTGATTTTGGAAAACTAGGATGACATGGAGAAACCATGGCCCAATGTTCAGAAAATTTTAACCCACAGGATGGGGAGATGCTCTGCCCTGCCACAGATTTTGCTATGTCACAATGGCCAAGTCACTTAGCCATGTGTCTACAGCTCCACATTTAAACAAAAGCCTCACATTGAATTCAATAGCAATAGGTGATCATACTTGAGAAATGGCATTAGATTTTCCCTGTACCCATTTTTATTCTATAAAATGGGGATTAGCAGCCTATCCCTAACTCATAACAGGTCTCCTATAGGGCCAGTTCTCTTCACATGCAAGTGTTCCCACAGAGTCTCCAAAGTGGAGTCAACTCTAAGGTGACTCAAAGAAAAGAGGTATGAGGTGGTAATGGTTTACATCCAGCCAAGCAAGCCTGACATTGGGTGCTAGTCAATATGAGTGAAGACATTCTAATCTGGGATAGAACAATGTAAATTCTTAAAATAGATTCCAATTATAAAAAAATTAGGGAAAGAATAATGTTAGAGAGAAGGAAGTGTTTGGTGTTCAATGCCTGTTATAAGTAACTTGAACTAAATGATCATAAGAATTAAAAAAAAAAAGTCAGATGACTAGATACGACTTGTGCAAAGTACTGTCTTGAGGTATTCAGCACTGTTTGGTTAAGCTATAACATATCAAAAATCAATGTGCATCCAAAGGAGGTCTGCAAAGATGATCAGAGGGCTGGAGTACCTCCATGAAGACAGGTTGAGAGAGTTGAGGTTTTTCAGCCTGCAAAAGAGAAGGCACCAGGGAGACCTTATTGCGGCTTTCCAGTATCTGAAGGGGACCTAAAAGAAAGCTGAACAGGGACTTTTTACAAGGGCATGTAGTGACAGGACAATGGCTTCAAACTAGAAGAGGGTAGACTTAGATTAGTTACCAGGAAGAAAATTTTCACTATGAGGTTGGTGAGGGACTGAAACAGGCTACTCAGGGAAGTTGTGGATGCCCCATCCCTGGAAATATCCAAGGCCAGGTTGGATGGGGCTTTGAGCAACCTGTTCAAGGTCTGTTCAAACCTAAACTATTCTGTGATTCTATGATTTTTTTCCTCATCTTGTTTTCATTCCATACTCCATCCATTAACATTTTCTGCAGTTGTTCTTTTTTTTTTTTGTCCTTTTTATTGGTTATATAATTCTGCAATGCATTTTGAATTAAAGTTTTCTCCAAAGACAGGAACATAAGAATCATTGCTAGCTCACTGTATCAAAGTATATGTTTTCTGTGTGTTATTGTGTTATCACAGTATTCAACCAGCTTAACTAAGACATAATGATAGCAGAGTGTTGTACCTGCTTGATGACATGGTCAGCTTGCAACTGCTGGACCTTGCTAGACAGATGATAATAAAACTGAAAATGTGCCATGTCTCTAAGCCCACAGGCTGTCAAAAGTATAGTCAGTAATTGATAGCAAACACTTTTACAGACAACTCCATCATCTAAAAATGCTTGTAACTGAATGAATTTTAGAGAAATATATACCCCCTTCCCATTTTAAAATGGCTGCTTTTAATGTAGTATGGTCTTATCATATTAACTTGCCTTCCAGTCACACAGATCTTTCACTAAAACTTGCCAAACTGTGATAACATTAGAACCAAAAATCGGGGACAAAGAGAGAACACATTCTCAAATAAAACCATGACTTCTAGGGGTATTTCTGTTTTGAGTCTCATATCTAACAAAATGTTGTACTGCAGCTAGGCTAAAGTTAATCAGCTCTCATCATCTGTATTCACAAACTCCAACCACATACAGTGCAACTTAATCGAGGTGTTAAATTAGGAACTGGTTATCTGTGCTACAGAATTAATCTATTATGAATTTCACATTCTTTTCCTATCCAAACCTAACCCAAAAAAATCATAATAGAATTTTATTAACCCCATACATTCCATGCATTTGTTTGTCAGGGCAATGGGAGAGAGTCTACATTTTACAGAAATGCTCATTAAAAGCTGCACAGCATTACATGAAGTTGATTGACCCACATGAGTTCAGTTTAGTCTTGTAAGAAATATTGTGAAGAAACTCTGGTGCTGAGTCTAGGGAACTGAAAGGGTTGCACAGAGGATTTGAAGATATATTTCTTTTCTCTTAAAGTTGGCTGCTTGTATCCTGAAAGAGACAGCATTCATGGCCTTTGAAATCAAAACCAGAAAGTTAATGAGGCAAGTATTAATCTTCTTACAGAAATTTATAACTTCCGTTCAAACTAAGTAGTGAATTCACTTTAAATCATTTTCCTCAAGTTCTCCTCTGACACATGAAATTCCATGTTTCCATGCTAACAGTGACACGGATTTCCAAATATAAGAGATAAAATCAGGCTGTATCCTGCTAAAGCCAACTGATGGCTTTTCCAGTTTGAAAAGTTTGTTGAGTACAAAATGTTAACTAGTAAAGTCAAGATATCTGTTTGAGCTCTTGGAGACATGATACCAATGACTTTAACTCCCATCAATTAAAAGGAATTCCACACTGTATATTTTCAAGGACTTATAACATTCTTTAGGTCATTTGTACCTAGAAAAATCAAGTAACATTAGCCGCCCTTCATACACAGCAGTGAACTTCTGTCTGCGATATTGTATGGTTGTTAGAGGATAGAAATAGTTATTTCAGTTATTTCAGACTGATTGAGGAATCAGATCACTGAACACTGTAAATGAAAACACTGTAGGTAAGAAAGGAATGTATCTACAAATGTGTGTATGTGCTTATTAAAGTCATACAGACATGTGTATTAAAGTCTGATATTTATGGGTCCACTTGTACAAGCTCAAGAAGTGCATGAACTGTATGAACTACATGAAGTTCAACAAGGCCAAGTGCAAAGTCCTGCACCTGGGTTGGGGCAATCCCTGGTATCAGTAGAGGCTGGACAAAAATGGGATTGAGTAGCCCTGAGGAGAAGGAGTTGCAGATACTAATGAACAGTGTGACATGAGCCAGCAATGTGCACTTGCAGCCCAGAAAGCCAACCATGTCCTGGGCTGCATCAAAAGAAGTATGGCCAGCAGATCGAGGGAGGTGATTCTGCTCCTCTACTGTGCTTTGGTGAGACTCCACCTGAGTACTGCATCCAGCTCTGCAACCCTCAGCTCAGCAAAGGCATGGGCCTGTGAGTGAGTCCAGAAGAGGGCTACAAAAATTATCAGAGAGCAGAGCAGCTCTTCTGTGAGCACAGGCTGAGATAGTTGGGGTTATCCAGCCTGGAGAAGAGAAGGCTCAGGGACATCTTATTGTGACCTTTCAGAATTTAAAGGAGGTTTATAAGAAAGACGGAGACAAAGTTCTTAGCAGGGTCTGTTGTGATAGGACAATGGGTAATGGTTTAAAACAGGGTAAATTTAGAATAGATAATAAAAAGATTGTCTTAAAATGAAAGTGGTGAAACACTGGCACAGGTTATCCACAAGAGGTGGTAGTTGCTTCCTCCCTGGAAACATTCACAGTCAGGTTTTATGAGCTCTGAGCAACCTGATCTAGTTGAAGATGTCCCTGCTTATTGCAGGGGGGGTTGGACTAAATGATATTTAAAGGTCTTTTTCAACCCAAACTATTCTATGATTCTAGGAGTTTCATTTTTCTATACTAATGATAGTTTCAATTCAATTTATTGAAGATTTTCACTGGTTTTTCTTTAAGGATCATTTTAAGGTCTTCTCAGTGATTTGAGAAGATTAGAACATATTGGTAATATGGGACATGGTATACACAAGTGACTGAGTAGCATGAAAACAGAGTTAATTTTATCCCTGACTATCACTCTGATAGAGTTATAGTATGAGTGCCTTTGGCACCACATAGCTAATGATCAAGGAGACATGATGAAAAAAATCTGCTACTAAATATTTGCATTATTTAACAAAATTCAATTCCGTAACAATATCTTTGAAGCTGAATGCTAGTACTTTTGTGAGTGGCACAATTTCTGTATTGCATTCTCAGCAATAAGGCTGATATGATTTAAAAAAAAAAAAAGAAATTTTATCAAATTTCTTTTTAACATAGCACACAGAAAGCAAATCAAACTTCCAATTTATTCTTTTGAAGTCATCAACTGTGTTGCACTGGAAACAAATCTCTTAAATGTTATTGTCCAGTATTTGTTACAAATTTTTTCATCATCTCCACGTCTTCCAAGGTTCTGTCTACATGTAAATATTTGTCAATATTTATCAATTGTTTACTTACTATAATGATCATGAGAATGCTATACTATATCTGAAATAAATGTTGTCAGATATTTGCTTTTTTCTTAGTAGTTTACTATATTTCTTCTTCATAATCAAGCCATTTCACACTATGATGAGAAACCGCCTGTCTTTCAGAGGAAAGAAACTGAGCTTGCCCAGAAACTACACATATCTTGTAGAAACTACACATATCTTGTACTATTTTCCCTGGTTTTATTAAGGATTATAAATCTTCAAAAAAATGGCATTATGCACACTTTTCTGTAATGCTGAATGTTTGTTACTGACTGAGTCTAAGCAGGTAGTCTTGTTGCAGATTTGTAAATGTCATGCCATGCCTTGGTATTGGCCAAGGAATAGTATGAATGAGAAAGAGCCCCATACCAAAATGGCATATCACAGAAATAATTCTGAATATGTTGAGATATTTGTTCAGTAAATGCCAAACAGCTCATAGAGTGGTGAACACAATGGTGATGTATACCCAGCAAAAAACTCCTTTCTGATATTTTCCCAAGCTGTAGATGATGCTTAACTAGAAATGTGTCCGGTTTTCAGTAAAGCTGTTGAATTGAGGGCTCTATGTATTTGGGAAAATCATTCACATTGGATAGGATAGCAGCGTGCAAACTGCAAAATTAGTCAAATACTCTTCATTCCCCAGTCGTCAGTTTTCCAGTATTTCTTTGAGACAAACTGAGTAATCTCTAAACAATGTTCTCTAGTACTACTGTAGAAATACACTGAATGATGCAGATATCAAAATTCAAAGAAAACCCTAGCTATGTAAAGACAGATTTTATTACTGAGGTACCATAATTGCTTAGTACAAAGAATAATGATAGGTGGCAAGTAGAAAGGCAAGCAGGGAGCTCTTCTCACAACTGCTAAGGGAAGGATGCCAGCCTTGCATATCATTAAGCATATTTATTAATTACAGCACAACCACATTAAAGGAAAATGAAGGCTGTAAAGTAAAGCAAGGAAAAGTTAAGTGCTAGAATTAAAGCAGCATGTGCACTCTTAATTCATCCCTCATATATGTACCTTAATTACATGATCACATGCTATCTTTTTTTCTCTGGATCCCAGCTTTGTTCAGTGCTCATGGCTCAGCTCCCAACTCTCTAATGACTGCTTCTAAGCTGAGGTATTATTTAAAAAAAAAAACAAAACCAAACATGGTCTGCTTTCACAGTGTGTGGAAGCGTGTTTTCCCCATGTATTTGAAAGCGTAAGACTGGCACAAAGGGTAGCCCCCTCTATCTGTAACCTTTTTTGGCTCAATTTTAAAGATGGCTTTCCAATATTTTTTCTCCAATAGTTGACAGTCTGTTCTTAACCTGAGTGAGGATACATATTTCTCCTGTGATAAATCTTCCAGAAGCAGATGTGACTCATCGCTGAAGAATATAAAGTTTTTAAAAAATCATAAAGAATTTCAGCCTGAATCGCTAACATTTGGCAAATTAAGAAGCATCTGCAAACCAAACATGAAACAGGGGTGATAAATTAAATTACTGGCACCAAGTCCAGCTCTATGATAATGATCTACTGCACAACACATAGAATTGAACATAAACTTTTTCAGTGGTCACGCAGTAAATCTGTGGAACTTTGTAATAACAGTATTGTGGATGCAAAAAGTATATGTGGATTACACAAAGAACTGAAAAATGCATCCTTCAAGATCTGTTAAATAGATAAAATATATGGGGATCAAGAAGACATCTAAATTGAAAATAGCCTGGGAGACTGTTGGTTTGGAGAATATTGCATCTTCTTACCTTGTTCTCACCCTTTCCAAGGTCTCTAATTCAGATAAAAAGTACATGTACTTTCCCCTCTTTTCTTCAAACTAGAGTAGTCTCTCCACAGTTCTAGCTCTTGGCTTTGGGGCTCTGTGTTTCTCTGGGCAACAGAATTACTTGTATATTGAGAAGAGCACACTCCAGAGGGTTAGTGACTTTCACCCAGAAAGTGGCATTTCCAGCAAACTTTAGTGGTGGTACAGAACACCTCAAAAATTGCAAAATATATTTGATGCTTGGCCATGCTTTAAGATGAGAAAAAAACTCCATCCCAAACCTGATGCATTTTGACCTAAACGTATAGGAACATATCATAGAATCATAGAATCATCTGGGCCGGAAGGGAACTTCAACGGTCATCTAGTCTGACCCCCCTGCAGTCACAGGGACACCTCCAACTAGACCAGGTTGCCCAGGTCCTCATCAAGCCTCACCTCGAATGTCTCCAGGGAAGGGGCCACAACCACCTCCCTGGGCAACCTGTTCCAGTTCTCCACCACCCTCATAGTAAAGAACTTGTTCCTAATGTCTCATATCATAAAGAAAGGCATTACCAGTACTAGCCCTCTAGTTACAGGCATTTTGAGAGACATTATTACTCTATGAAGGGAATTTTGAGAGGAGCAGCTTGAAGGTCAGCAGGACAAAAAGGGGAGAATTACAAGAAAGATTTGATCAGGAAATTGTATATAGTATGACTAAACAAATGGGAAAAAAAAACGCCAACACAATTTATAACCATTTGATATTTGTAACTACTGTCACAGAACTGAAGTTGTTACTTACAAGTGGTAGCACATAATTAATTAAGTAAAATAAAGCCGACAAAAGGATCAGTATCAGGAAGACTCTAGAGGCACGTTGCATTAGGAAGTTATGTCTATGTGATTCTTCTTTTGAACCAATCTTCTTGCAAATAAGAGTCTCTGTTTAAAATTCGCTCAAGTATGTCACATTTCACCCCACTATGTACTGTGCATATGTTAAGTGTTTCTCCTTTGTTACATACACTTTGTGTATGTATGTACACTTTTGTAACAAAGTGTATGTTAAATGTAGCCTAACAAATTACAGTTTTCAAGGATTCAAGTAAAACTCACACAGCACACAGGACTTTATAGATGTACTTTCTGAAAGACAGTGGTAGAACTATATGATTAGAGCAAGAAAGACATAAGGATGATATTACAACAAGAACATTTTTTTAACTGATATCTGACAAGAGCAAGCATGAAGAAATTATTTACCACAGAAGAAGAAATTTACCACAGAAGAAATTATTGTTTTTGTCTCAAGTGCAACTAGACACATTTTGAATTAACCACAGTCAGCTCTGAACTCAGAGCCTACTTGTGTCAATATTTGACAAGTTAATCACAGTCAAACTTCACTGCTAAGGCAGAACAACCACTTTCTCTGTCCTTACTGTCTCACACACCTTTTAAGGACTTTCTGCTTCATGCCCTCAAGTGGACACTAATTGTTAGTGCATCTGTAAGGCAAAAAACATGCCATTACATTGTACAGAATAGATAATAGTTAGGGAACTCTGCACTGTTTTGTAACATCTTTCTCTGTGAAAGGACTGGATTAGCATAAATTCCCTGAACTGAAGAGATTCCCTTGCAATGGTAAAGGATGATTTCAATGTATAAATAAAATTCTGCAAGTTTTCTGAGACACAATTTTCCTGTTAAATCAACATTTTATTCAATAATATGTTTCTTTGTAAGTTTTTTTTTTCCAAGGTAGGCAATTTTTAGTTTTTCTATTTTAATAGTTTGTGAGAAAAATTCTTCAGCACACTGAAGCAGAAATTACAAAATAAGAACATGTTTGGTTGAGCTCTTTTAAAAATTAACTATAGAATCCTTGTCTGTAGGATACTTTTAGGTGAAACAGGCTGTCTTGTTAGCTTACTCAAAGCAGAAAACCTATAGCTGTGGTCAACAGTCCACAGATCTCTCAGGATACCATACATGCACTTTTTTCAGTTTGTGAGTTTTGTTTAATTTTTGACATTTCTGTACCACAGATTTTCTGTCATGAGTCATAGATTAAAATAGCCATTGCAATTTTAATTATGGGGGACAATAGATAATATTTGACTGAAAAATCCAAACTACTACCTACACTAAAATGCTTAGCTAAATATATGGCATGCACATAGAATATTACCTTCAATGTTCACACCTGAATCTATGGATTTTAAAATTCTCTTTGGTGTTTATCCTAAATTAGTGGTAATGTATATTTTCTTCAATGATATGAGACTCTCTATTATAAAGTTTTTTGAGAGTCAGTTCCTTTTTCTTAATTTTTTTTCATTTCAAACCATAAACTAAACAATTCATATTGCCAATTCATAGCTCTTTAATTTATTTACAAGTTTACCATTAATTTCTATTACTCTTAATGAGAAATATGAGAATTGCATGATACTTGTTTTGTATATACATGGGCTAACTTTGATTTACAGATTTGGCTACTTTCTTCAAATACTCTGAATTAAGAATGTACATGTTGCTCTCAATCACAGCATACACAGAGTTCATTGTTTCCATGAACACCCGTGGCAGTAAAATTCCTGCACAGGGTATTAATGGAAAGCAACAACAAAGTGGTGTTAATTCAGCCAAACAAAATGTAGTGAGTTATAATCTCATGTTGCTCACAACAGCATAGCGCCATTGTAGTCAACAGAGTTATATTAGTTAATAGTGGTGCATTATGTGCAAGAGCTTCAGGTATTCACAGGAATCTAATTAAAATTATACGAGTTACTCTCTAGTAATACCATTGGCTTTATCCTCAACCATGTCATGGTGCTTGGTACCAGTATTTGTAAAAGCTTTCCAGTGATGCAGATGGAAACTTTCACAGACTGTGCTGTTTCTTCTTTTTCTCACAGAGATATGCATATTATATGGCAGTTTTTCCCTCTTTCAAAGAATACTTTCAGGCTGAAGTTCTCTCACAGATTTCAAAGGTAAGCACAAAACCCAAACTGGTCAATATCTGTTGTTCCAGATGAAACAACTCCACTCTGGGGTCAGTGAGATCAGTTCATTGATTTTAAAGCTTGCAGTCCCCACAAAAGTGGTCAACAACAGCTGGTGTCACAGAGTATTAGCTTTCTGTATGTGAATCTTTGGTTGATTTTTTGCACATATTTCAAATTAATTAGCTAAAAATTCTTCTGCTCATAACAAATAAGACTTGGACTGTGAGGTGCTCCTTATGAAATTGAAACTTGTGATTAATGACAAGTTTATTCTTGTTTTGCATGAAAAGCCTATGGTTCTTCATGTACTATTTTGCTGGGCTACTGTGAGACACACAGAAAGGGAATTATTTGTGAGAGGGTGTCATCCTTGAGCATTTAATTGCATATTACTTTGCAATTGAGCACGGTCATATTGCACTTGCAGAGCATGCAGAACTGTATTGCTGCATAGCCTTCTACAATTTGCTGTAGACAAAGCACTTTAATTCAAAGTGCCTGGGGACATTTCTTCCTGCAACAGCAGGATGTGTTGTGGACTATTCCAAATCTTCAGCTTATGTGATCAGCAAAGCTCCATGTGTTCATCAAAGCTATGCCAATTTAGTCAAAACTGGGAGTGGAGTCCTAAAAGTTTGGAGGTTTTGCCTTTGTAATTAGTCATCAAAACACTCATTGATTCTGCCCAGAAACTAAAGACATAGAAACTGCTTTCAAACACACATTACATCTTGCATTAGGCACCATTTTATGCCTTTGCAGGAATACCATTTGGAGGAGGTCAAAGCTATTCCAGTGTCTGCATGTTTCCTGAGAAAGGGCATCCCAGTGATGCATTAATATATACTCTGATTCATGCTGAATCAGTGAAGTAATTTAACTGTTGTGAGCCAGCGGCCAATGATGCATAAATCAAAAGATGGGGCCTCACATCATTCATGCTCATACTCTGTCAACATGATCACTGCTGTATTCCCCTTACTCATTGTCATAATTTTCAGAACTGTGTGACAGTTTGTCTATTATAAATACCTAGAGAGTGTGTTGCTTAAAAATAGCCCTCTCCAAACTACAACACAGACATCATCAGCTTCTGACTGAGAAAATATGGGCGTTCATAGGTTGCAGTTTACTAATTTTAGCCACTCACTGGTAATTCTGTTGGTTTGGCAATTGGTTGTCAGCACTGAAAGGTCTGCAGTGCAGAGGGCTGTGCAACTTCGTTGAAGCTTGATGAGATGAATTCTAATGAATCTCTCCTCTACATGCTGAAGCTTAATCCCTATTCAGAAGGGATTAGTATTCAAATTTATCATAGAATCAAGAGTGATTAGTGGTCTATCACATACAGTATGTCATGGAATATTCACTGGAAAGCTTGGGACATTTCTTGTTTATTTTTCTATTTTTATGATATTCCTGGAGTTAGCAGGGTGGTCTTACTGGCTGTTGTCATTTGCCATTAGAAATTAGTGATTAAAATGTTGTGAGGAGCTAGTAGGGAAAACCTCAAGTCTGGCTGCACTGTGCAACACTTAGCAGCTGTATGCAAATGATGAGAAAAGTTCTTCTTTTCCTGGGGGAAGGTCAGTATGAATTCTGGTTGGGTGCATTGGCTCAGTAGACGTAATTTTGATCCTGCCTGTCTAAAGAAGTTTCTAATGGGACATTTGATCACAAGCATGCACTACAGTAGAGTGCTTGTAACAGAGCATTTGACTGAAGAAGACTTGCAGACACAGGATATAAAAATGCTCTTTTAAAGTTTCTCCCTCAATAAAATGGAGTTAGGTTTCTTCCAAAACTTACATAAATTTGAATACTCTGAGGGATTAGATGGAACTAATTTATAGAAAAAAAGAAGGGTAGTGCAATTAAGTAAGTACACTACCAATCAGTTCAAACTGGCAGTAGTTGCAGCTGTGAATCAAATAGCTCCTAAGTTCATAATAACACTTCTTAAATGAAATTACAGCACAGGAGTCTGTTTTGACAAATGACCTGGTACTGAGCTGCAAGGTTCTATATGTGCATTTCAAGAACATCTTTCTGTTTCCTTCTTTTCCTTCCCAGCTCACACAACAGAAAGATTAGGAAAAATATTACAGGTTATCTCATAGTGATAGGGGTTATGGAGCATAAATGAGCAATATTTTTTTTCATCTCTATTAAAAATGTAATTGTATACTGTTTTCTGGCATACTCATTACAAATTTTCCATATCAGTTTCTGATTCAATCTTCCCTTGATGTCAGTGTTGCAGGGGTTTGGATTCTTAGGAAGGATGAATGAGGAGCAGAACAGGTCAGAAAAATGACAAAGCACCTGACTAGTGTATAGGTCACTGGATTAAAAAAAGAACAATCATGTTGCAAATATATAAAACAACTCAGTATTTATTACTTGCATATTGCGTCTACCAAGGAATTGCATCCACCATCAATCTCCTGCAATACCAGCATGTAGGAAATAAGTCTGACCATAAAGTAGTCCAGTACATTATGGATGTGTGAAACCTTTGATATAAATAAGAAGTGCAATAAGGGGGGGACCTAGAAGCATTAATGTTTGTCCATCACGACTTAAGCTGAAGTTGTGATTTGTCAGTGATGTGATATTACTTTGCAATTTCAGGCACATATCTTGGGTGTGTAATGTTTCCTAATCTCAGGTGCTAGGTGAATTTGACTTCTTTGGTGCCTATTGCCGTAGTTTTACGGCATTCTGTCATGCTAGCATTGTGTTTATAGGAGCAGTAAAGAGTTAAGTGAAAGCTTAAATTGTCAAATGTGTCACATAAGTATACCTCAAAAAATTAGTTTGGACATATAGAATCATAGAATCATAGAATTATCTAGGTTGGAAGGGATCTTAAAGATCACCTAGTCCAACCATCAACCTAACCCTGACAAAAATCACTAAACCATATTCCTAAGGACTATGTCAACCTGTCTTTTGAACACCTCAAGGATGATGCCTCAACCACTTCCCTGGGCAGCCTATTCCAATGCCTGTATATACTTAGCTTTTATTGTCTCTTAAGTTAGATGTACGTCACGGTCAAAGTGAACTGCTAGTTTATGTAGAGAGAGGGAAATATTGTTCTTAGGAAGTGAAAAAATGGTGATGTTTCTTTGTTGCAAAGAGTTTCAGATAACTTTGTGATCTCTTTGCTTAATATCAGTGCTCTGAGAGCAATAGAGTATTCAAAGACAGACTGGTGTAAATTAGCTTACATCAGCTAAGTATCGGTATAATCAGCTGGCAATACTACCTCTGCAAACAGCTGATTATACTGAAGGAAGCAGGATAGCCAGGCAAATTGGAAGCCATAAAAAGGATGAGAAAAAGCTCTAGGAGGTGTGACATTCCTATTATAGCTAACCATGCTGTATCAACTCCCTGGTCATACTGAAGCCAAAACAAGTAAGTGTGGATTAGACATATCCTCTCCCCCTGCATAGTCTCCAGTTGCAGCCTTACTCCAAAGCTATATTTAGTTAAATGAGAAATATTGTACAGTGTATGCTGGAGCTGGAGAACTAGCAAGCTAGCCACCACTAGCAAGCAGTTATTTCATACCTCAGAGCATAGAATTACATTACATTATTTTCTTAGCTTCCTGAATGTTGTACTTAGTCCGTGAAAAAGTCTTCTAAAAATCTACTGACAGATGGATATTTCAAAATAATATTTCAATTATGGAAGATTCCAGATGAAAAGATAGAAAGGAACAAAAAATGCAAAGGGTCTACAGGAGAGAAGACAATGAGAAGAGCTACAAATGCCTGGGAAGACACTCTGACAAGAGATGAAAAAAGGAAATTTAGTTGGAAATCCTGTCCTTTAAGAGTAAAGACATTTAGAATAAACCTCAGGAAAGAACATGAAGGAATGAATCACAGTGACTGGTCTCACTGTGGACAAAGATATGGATCACTTTCACTGGATAGGTGAGCTGTATCATTGTCCATTCTAAGACAATACTATTTAAAAAGACAACATGGCCCACCAGTGTCAATTGCCACCATCTTCACGAACCCAAGCAGGAACATGCATTTTGATTCATCTGACCACATGCATCACTACAAGACTGTGCTCTTCTGTTTTAAGGGAAGGGACTAAAAGACCTTAAAAGTGCAAAGGATGAGTACATACATGTACCTATAGCAAGAAGTTGGTAGAGAGCTCCTGATAGCTAATGAGACAGTGTATGGTGAGCAGAAGATGAAGAACTGAATCATTTGTGAAACCTGCCTTTTAAGCACAGGTGAGACACCTGACTAAAACTAGTAAACTACTTCTCCTGACTAGTCAGAGCACTGAGCAGCTTCATCCTCTCACTGGAGGCTTATACCTGGCAAAACTCCTTAATACATGCTGTACTGCTGGTTTGTAAAAAAAAGGAAAAAAAACCAAAACCAGTAAAAATAATGTTCTGTTTTATTTGCCC
This sequence comes from Scolopax mira, assembly GCA_004320125.1. NCBI lineage: Eukaryota > Metazoa > Chordata > Aves > Charadriiformes > Scolopacidae > Scolopax > Scolopax mira. The sequence goes on from BJBW01011848.1 coordinate 38,605, forward strand.
TCACAGTGTCCTTGTTCAGGAAGAGTATCTCAGAAAATCTCCTCTCCCCTGTTACTGTGGTTTTATTCTCATTTTTAGTGTGATTCTGAGCATATAGACCTACAACCAAATAATACATATAGGGATTTTGGTAAATCCTTTCTTTGGGTAGTTGTTGATTAATCTTGGCAGTGTCAAATTAGTAGAGCTAAAAGGGGGAATGAAAGAAGACAATCTTATTGCAAGGTGTCTTCTATTTATCTTTTACATCTTAAAAGAAAACTTTATAATTGTATGTTCCATCAGTTCAGAGAATTAAAACAGTAGCTGCCCTGAGACACACTGTGAAGGAGAGATTGTGGTAAGAAATACCAAAGTTAAAATCTGCAATCCTATTTATCATTCAGTCAGAAAGTTTACCACAGTGTGGTCTGCTGTTCTCTTATGTTCATGTGGTGTAAGCAGTAATCTCGTTCATTGCATAAGGGATACGATGATTGTCTTACAGGTGCCTCGCATTATTTGGAGTATGTTACCTAAGTCTTGGTTACATTACAGCCTGTTGGCACTGCAGCTGGCTCTGCTAATGCTAGCTCTTATGGATTATACTGTCTCTATCCCCTGACCAGGTATTAATAGAGTTTCCTCAGTAACCCACAAGTGATTAATGAGATGAGAAGATAAAATACTCCACCTGCTGCAGCAGTCATGAAAACTGAATTAATGAGTAAGGAAAAATGGGAAAAGCGGTCTCAAGGCTTCAGTGTACTGAACAAGCCACATCAGCTGCTTATTGCCTCAGCTCTTAATGATGTTGTTTGTGAATGAGTTAGTGTTTCCTGAGTTAGACTGCTAGCAGTCAGTCAATTCAGGGAAAATTATGCATTGCTATGATAATTACTGTATACCATAAAAATTCCTATCTGTCTTATAAAGACTTATCAAGACTGTAATCTTAGAAAAAATGCCTTATACTCATTACTCTGTTGTGTAGTATTTAAGAAGAGTAAATTGCCTATTACAATGCACAGTGGAATAAATGAATCGATGAGAATTTTACTAGGATCTAGAGAATGTGCATTGGATACAACTGACATGTATTTCCAGTATTTTTTTTTAATATGAAGAAAAAAACTTTATTACAGTAAGCAGTTTGAGAACCATAAGCTTGGCTTCAAACTGTGTGACTAGCAAAACATTGAAGAAGCTTCTCAATCTTTATTTCAAATGTATCAGTAATCTTTATCTGAAATACATTTGATTCAAAACAATTCTTGAATTGTTTGCAATTTCTTGACTTAAAATTAGATCCATTAATTTTCCCTGTTATGTTTAAAATAATGTAAATTCTAGCAGAAGATGTAAATCTAAACAGAATCCACTAGTACTGTACCAAACAAACAAACAACACTGTACCTCTTTAAATAGGTAAATCTTCCAGCATATTCTACAAAGTAATCAACTCAAACTGTTGAACCAAAGGGAAATCCAGCCATAGAAGATACCAACTGAAAATGTAGTCACCACTCCTATTGCTTATAAAAGGAGCATGTCTCAGCAGCCAGGTGGATGGAAATGTAAAGAGTTTTACATTTTAAAATCTCTCACTTTAAAACTAGCTTATCAACTTCAACTTTTTTTTAAAAGCCACAGAGTTTTTAAGACATCATTTGCAGCTGATTTTTTAAACCAGCACTTGCAGTTTTCAGCGAACAGTCAGAACTGACATCTGCAAGCGAGAGTTCTCGCACTCAGCTACTGACTGCCAGCAGTCTTTCCACTTTCATTTCCATGGAAACTGGGCAAGGAAAGTTTGTAGAAAGTTTGCTTTTTTTTTTTTTTTTTTAATTCTTATTATATTCACCCAACCACTCAATTTGCAAGGATGGGAATTAGGCCACAGCACCCAGGGGAACTCATATGTGATGAGTGTCTTTCAGAGATGGAGTCTAAAGCTGCCACAAGATCCAAAGTTCATTGATTGGAACTCCCTATTGTGACATTTTTACCCTTTTTTGTTTTCTTTACTGGTAAGTCTCAAAACCTTTGGTGTTTCAGCAGAAGTTTTGCTCCTTAGGTGCAAATTAAACAGACAGCTAATAGAAAGATGTAGATTATTTGGATAGAGTTATATGTCCAATTTCTGTATTCTAACCACTGTATAGGTCATTGCAAGTGTACATGTATTAGAGATAGTAGTTATTCAATTCAGAGCTTTCTGTCATAAGAAATATAGATTGCACTTACACAGGCTCTGAATCTGTTCTTGTTCACCCTGGTTTATAGCTGAACACCACTGAAGACACAGGTTCTGTTCACAAATTCATTTCTTTCGTATTCGGTTCATACAGTCATACATCTTCACTGTGCTGAATTAACTCGTATTGGATTTACCTGAAAATTAGATCCAGTTCAATTCCATTTAACAAATGTGAATGTCAGAGAGTACTTTGGAAACCATTGTAACACAAAATGTGTTAGTCATCTCGATGACAATACTGAAACTGTTCAAGCATAATATTACTGCAAGTTCTAGAAATTTATCTATTTTAACCAAACAAATCTCTCTGAATCTATTCAGTCCTGTACAACAGTGAACACTGTTTGCAAATTAAAAAACTCCTAAAAAAAATGTTATTCACTTTCTCTAACAGTCTTTATGACAGTGCTGAATCTCATTAGTCTACTGTTTTCAGTAGGATAAGATATTCAAGAATTCCAGAAGTGGCTGGATTAATCAGGTGTCAGTGAATACGTTAGGATGAATAATGAAAAAAGAAACCAAGAACCTATGAAAGTATTCTGATGGTTGGTAGTAAAAAGTTCAGCAATTATCTGATCATATTGCTGAATAATTAAAAAAAAAAAAAAAGGCAATTTATTCAGGAAAAAAATGTCAAAATTTGTATTATGAATAATTCATAATGAATAATTCATCCATCTCTGCACTATATAGAAATGTTCTTGCCATTCTGCACATACATTTATACCATTACTTTAAAGCTTCTGTTCCAGTGGCTCCAGGCAGTGTTCAGCAGCTGAATAAATCCAGGACCACAGCAACCTGCCCATGCAAACGAGAAGACCTAATAAACAATGTTTGCTTGCAACAGCCCAATTGACACTCTCACCATGCTAGTCCGGTTTGAAGATAGGTGCACAAGAGCTGTTGAATGTGCTCCCTTGTCAACAGTGGTTGTTGAAGTCCCCAGGGGAGAGCTTCAGCCACAACTATTCATAGGATTTCTGAGGTTACACCCCTTGGTTATCTGCAGAAATATTTCACTGTTCTCCTCCCCACCTTCACCTAGCAGGGCTTTTATTTCCTTCCCTGGGAATCATCTTTCTCTCTCTGTATCACACTGGATTGAAATGGCCCTTGTTATACTCACCACCTTGTGTGTCTCTTTGAACTGCTTCTGGACAGCCACAGACCAGAAGTCCATCTGCCATTGAGGAACTTGTTGGATGCGGACTTTTCAAAGATGGATCTCACTCACTACTAAGGCCTGGAACACTCCTATCAACCAACCCTTGGTACAGCAGAGTGTGGACCTCATCCATTAGCTATATTCTCTTGGAAAATAAAACAATATTTCAGAGTTGCTTTACAGTTCCTGTTACAGCTTTCACAGCTTTAGTTTTAGGGTATCTGCAACTTCAGTTTCTCCTTGGACAACACCTGAGGCCTTAAAGTCCACTGAAACATTTTTACTTCAACCCATTTGTATTATTAATTTTACTAATCTCCCTACATACAGTAATGTAAAACATCATGAGCTTTTTGTTTACAAGGAAACAGTGCATGTAGTGCCTGCAGGGAATCTTTTCTAGATGCAGAAGAGCAGATAACAGAAACATCCAAATACTTCCCTTCTACACCGGTTTTGATGTTTCAATGATTATCCAGTGGTTTGGATAATTATATTTTATTAAGTAGAAAATCTGGTCATTTTCACTTCCTTTTTCAAAAATGCAACCTGCAATGGTGGTGGTGTTCTCTCTCAGATTTCCCTTTTATGTAATTTTATAAATTTATTGTGATAGCATTCAAAAGGCTGCGCCTCAAAAGTTCTATAACATATGGCATATATTTAACATTGCTTGTGAATTAAAAATAACACCCTGCCATCTGCCTTTGTGAGCAGATTTTATCAAAGTCTAAATGAAAAGCTCAAAGATGTGAATGTTGTCAATTAAAATATGAAACACTGAGGTTCATGACAGGGTAAAAGTGCTCAGACTTACCTTACTTGAACTTAAGTCACTAACATCTTAGCCTGTTTGAGTATTCGCGTTATACAGGAATAAAACATCATGCATACACCAAGAGCAAGTCTTGTTTTGAGAAAATCTAAGCTTCACAAGTCATCCTATTGCCTGTTGGTTTATCAGAAATTAACTGTTTGAAAAGGTGTGATATTAGTAATTTTCACTAATGCTAGTTACTTAAATGAGCATTTCTATAAAATCTAATTAAACCTTTTCAGTAGCAATTAGCTGATGGGTTCATAGTTTTAGCTGTTCCAAAGCAATTGGAACAGCTAAATCAGGAATACCCTCCCCCAGCCTTCCCTACCTATAGAAGTTAGAGCTACTAATATTTGATTGTTGTTTCATTTTTAGCTTCAGGGGTTTTTTTACCAAGCATATAGATGGTTTTTACCTTTTTAAATGAGGTAAATCTCCAAATAAAATCCATTTTAAAATAGAAAGTCAAAACATTTCATTTTGAAAATGTCAAAATGAAACACTGAGACTTTTAAAAGAAATCTCCCTCTCCCTCAATCTCACTTTTTTGGCTAAAATTACTCACTGACTTGTCAAAAGATATAATGCTAGCCTGGCTGACATTGTCTGCCCATAGCATTCTATATTTTTATGGCCTTCTGACTTGATTATTGCAACTTTTTTACCTGAATTACCTTCAACTGATGTAGCAGAACCTGTCAATAGAGAGTTGTTCCAGAGTTTTGGCCCAATCACCTGCTGCGACCTGTTGAATCTAGACTGTAACTTAAAATTTGCACTGGAACAGCGCACGGTAATAGGACTAACATCTCAGATCTGCTCTCAGCTGAACTCTGGATATGTTTTCTGTTAGCTGTAAATCTTTTTTTTTTCAATTTTGCACTCACAACTTAAACTCTTTACATACTTTTAAAACTTTTTGATAAACCTAGAAAGAGAGGGAGGAAGTACCACTTTTTGTTTCTACTTTCAATATCAAAAAGGGCTTGAGATGTCATACTGACATTGTGCAGTATCTAAAAGATCCCACAAGATGCGTTACTGAGAAGACAGAAGCTGAGCAGTATTTCAGTTAATTTCTCCCTCCCTTGCTTATGTATGACACCATATCATAGAGAAAGCTCCTAATTCAAGTGAAATAAACTAAAATTTCATGTGTGGGTAGTATGGAACTGAATTTTGCCTCCTTTACTTGCCCTTGCTCTCAAAAAGAGGTATTCAAGGAACCTCAAGAATCATCTGGTCCAACATTTTTTTGCAAAACGTAGTCTAGACAAGATGGCCCAGCACCCTGTCCAGATGAATCTTAAAAGTGTCCAATGATGGGGAATACACTACTTCCCTGAGGAGATTTTCCCAATTGCTGATTGTTCTCATTGTGAAAAATTTTCCTCTTGAGTCCAATTGGAATCTCCCCTGGATTAATACATACACATCACCCCTCATCTTTTCCATGCAACTTCTTGTAAAAAAAGGAGTCTAAATAAGATAATTTAAATTAAGTGTTCAGTTTTTTCTCAGCAATTTTTAGTAAAATTTCAGTGACTTCAAAGAATGGAATGAAATTAGACAGATATAAAACAAGTGTAAGCAAGTTTGGTTCTTACAAAGAAAAGCTTGAGTCACCCTTTTGAGCACCATCATGAAGTAGGGAAGTATTGAGTTGCAACCAACATATGACCTAGTCAACTGTACATTAAAGAAGTCAAAAAAGATTTTATTTAGATTTAACTAAGGAAGTATTGGAAGATACTTTATGCTTTATTTAGCTGAAGGAAAAGACAAGTCTTACAATCTTATTCCCTGCAGTAAGTGGAGCAAAGAACATGACTCCAAATATGTATTGTTAATGAAAAATACTTCTTCATGAGAATGAGTTTTCTCTTTGTGAAGGTGCATTGGTATCAGAAAGCACAACAAAAATCTTTGAATCAGTTACCATAATACAGGAGAAAAGATTCTTCAAAAATGAAAAAGTAACTCAAAATTAACCCTCTATGGAGAGGGGAAAAGATGGAAAATTCATGTGACTGTGAGAGCTGTTATTCCTCCCTTGTATATTCTTTTGAAATATGTTTTGATAAATACATTCAACCAAAGGCATTATATTTTCCATATCATCTCAGATATAACAAATTTGGCTGGCTGCAAACATTTAACAGCTCCTCTGTAGGACTGCCTGAACTTGTGGAGTTTTACAGTTCCTCTGGCCTAGACTTGTTCACTTATTTGTCATCATCTTCTTCCTCCACCAGGTAAATAAGCAAACAAAACTAAAAGGAAAATAGAGCTGTTAAAATTTTTGTCATGAATCTAGTGAAGCTTTTGTGCTATTTGCTATGCAAGAGAGGAAACAGCAATTTGAGGCATAGAGGGGTTTTGTGGTTAAGCACAGGACCAGGAGTAAGGCTCCATTTCAGGCTTCAGTTGCTGCAGATGACCCATGTGACTACAAGTCTGGTTTCTTCATACTTGATACTCAGACTCAGCATTGATTCAGATGCAATTAGAATCAGGCTCCTAATCCTGCTTTGTTTCACTGCTTGTCATTTGGAAAATGGGCATTCTATTTGATCCTATTGAACAGACTGTGATCCTCATAACTGTCCTTGAAGGGCTCTGGGAATAACAAACTCATTTGTGATGACAAGTATGTAATTGATATGTGTGTAGTTGGTACTTAAAAGTTTATTTAAAAGATGACCTATGTCTATATAATTTATAATATATTCTATACAGGCCTAAGTAGATAACAAAGTTTTTTGAAAAAAATGGCACAACATTTACCTCCTATAATCTTTCCTAGTGAACTCTTCCCTATTTGCCTCTAATATCTTGATATTCTGTTTCTTGATATTTTTTATCTGAATATACTGAAAACATATGCTAAACTAAAAGAAGCAGTTGTAATATATATTTCCCAAGCATTTCTGCCAGGAAAAAAAAAAAAAAGAAAAGCAAAAAAAGCTGTAAACTAGGAAGTTTTTTTACTTGTAAGTTTTTTCCTTCCTCTCCATATTTCTTAATATTTTCTGGGGAACTGGAAGCATATTTTTTCTGACTTCATTGCAAGAGTTTGATGTCTCCTTCAGTTGCACGCTTGCAACTTAACAAATTCTGTTGGACATACTTAAAGGGGAGATGCCAGTTTAAAAAGCTGTATCAGCTGTAAAAATCTGTCCCACACTGAGCTCCACAGATGAAGTTGGGGTGGTAAAGGGTCTGGATTAATACTATGAACCTGTATGAAGTAACAGCATCAAATGTGTGCAGCAATAGGCCCTCACCAATGGGAGATAAGAGTGGTCCATTTTCTTAGTTGTCCCCAAAAAGGAAAAATCAATATTAGGGCATGATAATACGGTTTAGGTGGAGGGTGTCGCTTTTTTTATTTTTTTCTTGGATCTTTTTTCAGAATGTTTCTATAATTCAGTAAGTCTGCTGTTGTAATACTGAAAAGGAACCCTTCACAAGCATAGTTTTGAATCCCAATGAAATTTAAATATACTTGATATAAATTGCTAGTTAGTTATTTGTTTGGATTTAGATAAACAAGAAAAAAATTAACACAAGGGGAATCTTAATGTCCAATGCATCTGTAGGCAAAAGAAGTATCAACTTTTAAAATAGCAAAATATCAAAAGAACCCAAATAGCCTAGCTTTGGCAATGAGGAACAAAAGGTTTCAGTTTCACCCCCAGTAATTTCTGGGAACACATCTATCCAAAAAAAAAAAAAAAAAAAAAAAAAGGATGAATGATCAGATTCAGGTGATCTTCTTGGATCACCAGTAAGAGCAGTTTCAGGCTCCAATAGCTCTCAAACCCTCTGCTAACAGCTCCTTCCCTTTTTTCATGTCAAGTACCTCAACTAAAATATGCTACGGAGAAGTGAGCTTTCAGGTGGTCTCCTTGAAAATTCCAGACTAACATCTTTGGTACAAACAACAGATGTTTAAATTCGAATATACTTGCAAGATTTATACTGAATTAAACCCTGTTGCCTATCAACAGAAACAAGTTGAGGTAACTGCATTTCTCACAACTCTAAAAGTAAATGAACAATATGGTGAAAAGAAATAATTCAGAAAACAAGTCATCAAGAGGCAGTGTTTGTTCATACTTTGTCCAGATGCTACTGACTAATAAAAATTATATGCCAATGTTAAATCCCAAATGGTGCATCGTGAGCGTGTGAGAAATATCGGGTGACCCCTGTTCCAAAAAGATCCTAGAACCAAGAGATCTAAAAGTATATAACACATATTTTTTTAATACAAAAATTATATTATGCGCATATTTTTTCATATATAATGAAAGATGTAGCTACTCTTTCACAACTTCCATCTATAAATGTTTTTTGTTAGAGAACATTTAGAATTTGTCTGGAAAAGGATGTGTGCTTCACACTAAAAAAAAAAAGCAAAACCAACAACAACAACAACAAAAAGAAACAAACAAAAAATTTTTTTCACTGCCAATTATATTCTGAAATGGAGATGTTAGCATCCAATGATCCTGACCCTTTCTTTAGCCAGCCACTGAGAATGGGAAGCGTCAATATCACTGAGACATGAAATCTGCCACTGAAAGCAGGAAGTAGTGGGAGCACAATAGGTACGGTCTGTTGCTCACTTTGGCTTTCCCCAAACTCAAAAAGCCAGTTTGGCTGTTGGTATTACTGAGACTGCAGTTGGGGATGCCATGCACCAGCAGTCCCAGTCCTCTCCTCTCCCACCCATTCTGTTTCCCTGGTGGTGCCTTTGCTTTCCCTACAGTAAAACCAACTCCAGCCTCATGTCAGTCCATTTGTTTGAGGTGGAAGAATTCATTCATCTCACCAGAGCTGACAAACCTTGACCTTATCATGAATCTCAATCACAAAACACTTCACATTCCAGTATTTAAATGTAGCAGTCAGTGACAGTTTATTAATAAGTTCATCAAAATTACTATTATTGCAATGTTATGATTTTGACGTTATTCAAGGAAATGAGGAAAAATATTCGCTTTTACTCTTGCAGTATCATTTTGATAGCAATGAGTATGTTGCTAGCAAAATGATTCATTTATTTTTGCAATTAAATTACAGTTTTTGAGGAGGAAATGTTTGCTGTCAAAAAAATTTCAGTGAATTCTAGTCACACACAAAGCAAAACGTCGGGTTCAACAAGAAAAAAAAACACCAAAGCCTAACCTCCTGTATATGTAAAAACTGCAAGCTTACAAAGTTGAAGGAGAATTTTATTTAAGGCAAGGCATTTTATTATCATTATTATTATCTTGTAAAAACAGGCTTAATTTCTGCCAGTGGTAATTATTATCAGCTGTATCAATATGGCTTTTTTACTGTATTCATTTTACCTATTTGGAAAAATGACAGCAATTCTTTTCATCCCAATTTTCTGTACCTTTATAGTGTTAATGAGAACTCTGATAGCTTCTGTTGGAGAATGGATCTTCCTATGCATTTCAAAAGAGAAAAAGGACTTGCTTTTCATTTCAAGTGACATCTGATGTTTCTGGTAGCCAATACAGGAGGCAGAGGACTCTTGGATACATGTTCCTCTTGCTGCATCTGATTAGAAGCACAGCACAGTGCTAGTCACCCCACCACTCAGTAACTTTACAATGCTTTGCAGTGTATGGCATGCTATGCCTGAGGTGAAATTCTGTAACCACACAGAAAATCTAGTAGTGGGACACGACAGCTGAATGACTCCAAACTGAGGAAGGGAAAAAGTTTAGCTAAGGAGAACTGGTAAATCAGCACTTAAGGCCTTACTGAAGAAGCAGAACTCCATGACCTGTGATACAGGCAGAGTTTGGCAACCAGGACAACAGCTAAGCTCTTTCATTTTATCTTTGAAGATGCCTGTGGGGTCGTAGCACATTATCGAAGTAAGCAAGGGCTGCCAGGGGTTGCTGACAAAGCAGGGCTTCCAAAACTGCAGATCCCCATGCAGCAGCACCCTTGCCACATGCCTAGAGCCACCCCTGCCAAGCAGATGATAATCCAGCCTCCAAAAAAAGGGGAACCAAGAGGCCAGAAATGCACAGCTTTACAACCATGGGCAGAAAGTAGGTGCCAGCAATCCAAGAATGACAATGATAATAAAACATCTGGTGCTCAAGCCTCAAGACAAAGTGCATAAAAAAAGGAAGGAAAGAGAAAATAATCCCAACAACACAGTAAATCTATACTGGAACACAAAGATATCAAAAGATGGCAGAACTCCTACAGAGACGGAGTAGCTGAAACCACTGTGTCACCACCTCCTCTTGGTGTGGTGTGCTATTAGTTATAAGATATAGCATGGTTTTCTTGTGCTTGTTCTCCAGATTTTACCTGGGGGGAAAAGGAGATTTTTTTTTGTCTGTGCACAGTGGTATTGCAAAGTGACTTCTGAGAAGATTTATGTCGCTTTAAACCCTGTAGCCATTCTGAAACAAATAGCTTGTGATTAAGAGATCAGTTGCTAGCAATAGTGACAGATGTTGTTGGGGTTTGACTGGGTAAAGTGTACTGTCTCTTTGAAGCAGAGTTTCCATTAAAAGACACATCTAAGTGTATTTTCTCCTAAGGATTACAGTACTAAGTAGGGTTTAGGTTGCATTTTCACCTGTATTTATTTCCCACAAAGATCTGCCCAATAAATTATTTTCTCTTTGCATCAGATGAAAATGTTGTGTTGACCAGGAAGTCCGTTTCTTTGAAGGAAAAAAGGTCTTTTCCCTGAGTGATTTTAAAATATTATTCAGTTTTTACAGTTGTTTAGCAGTGGTGAGCTTGTCACATGTTGCACTAATAAAAATGTAAATGAAGGGTTTTGAACAAGTTTAAGAAGAATTCTTGATTTCACTTTTGAACATCTACTCCAAAATCTGAAGTACTGGCATAAGTAATTGCTGTTTTATGCAGTTTGTGAAGACTAGTTCAAAGCCACAAAAATCAATGGGAGGCTTTAGCAGGAGCTGTGGAAGTCCTTTGCTATATAATTTAGTATACTTCAGCCCTTATTCTTTGCATGGATCTCTAATTCTGTCTCTTCTGTGCATCCCCAAGTTCCTACAACAGCATGTGAAGACACCTATGTGAAGACAAGAGTAGAAAAACTACACGTTCAATGTAGGATTAAGTGAACTGGGATTTTGTATTAATGAAAATACTATAAAAGACCTTTATTTCCCTGTTGTTCATGAATTGAAGGAAAGATGCGAGACATACTGGGATTTGCTCTGGGCACTAAAAATTTATGGACACATCTAAACAAGCCAGCCATACAAAGTGACAGATCTAACTCTCACCAACTACATGTACAAGCTGTATACGTTCCTTCAAAAAAAGCATGTTAGGATTTAGTAGTGTAGTGTTGCACAGAGATAAATGTAACTCATACTGATGATGTTGAACACAAAGAAATTATATCCCTAGGTCTCTTTAATTTTTCTTGCTTAGTTAAAATTGAGTTTAAAACGTTTCTGCTTCCAGAAGGTTGTTTTATTTAGCTCTTATACAAAACTTTGTGTTGTATCAATGTGAAGAATCAGCAGCCAGCAGAAGAATAAATCAATTTGCAATTTTTTTTTTCAGAAATGTGTTTACCTACTTGATTCTGCCAGTGAGCAGAGACAGCTGGAATCTAAAACACAGGAATTATGTTGATGAAATTGTACAGTAACTTTGTGGTGAAAACACTAATTCCAGATTCTGTTGCTATTTTGTTGTACAGGGAATGTTCACTGCATTCCTTTTTACTTCCTGTCATAATCATCCTAATCTTGTAGCACTTAATTATTTTGAGTGCCCCAGCAAGGGCTAACAGACAACCCTTCAGTGTTATCAGCTCCATTGAAAATATAAGGGCAAATCACCTTTAAAAGAAAATGGATTGAAACACAAACAAGACATAATAACTTTGAAGGCTAAAATGTGTACTGGAGAACAAATGAACAACATGAAGCTGTTTTAAAAATGCTGGGTTTGTATCCCTTGAAAATTCATCAAGGTGGTACTGTTCCTGTTATTTCAACCCTGTTGATGAGCATAAATCAATGGAGAGTTTTTATAGAAATATCTACCATGGGTTTTACTAATGTGACTTAACAGCAACAGCAGAGTAACCCTATGCTCTGTGATTGGTATCTGACTTCAAGTGCCAAAAGAAATAGATAATTGACAGGACAGTCAAACACAGTGTATTTCAGTCAAGTCACGGTGTAGGATTGATTTATTACAGAACACAGAAGCAATGCCAGTGGTTGATGATCAGATAAGATTCATACTGGACACTTCAGGCCTTTGAATTTGTTTTCCTGTGCTAGAGAATTGTTGTGGGGAAGAGGTGTAGATTATGACCTATGTCTGACACAAAAGGGGAAATGAAAGAGGTCTATTTTGAGGGTTATCAAAGTATTTCTCTTTTGTAAGACAGTGAAATTTTGGTATTTACAAACAGAAGTCAAAGGCTGGTTTCCTTGAAACAAACACCTAAGCAAATCTGATGCTTTGGCGTATGGCAACAGCAGGAAAGTAATCAGGGAGACCGTGAGCAGGAAGGCAATGACCTTTCTGCTCACTCCTACCAGCTTGGTTCTTGAGGCTAAATGTAAAATGGGAGTGAAATACACACTATCTAGATAGGTCAAGCAGCTGCAATGTTCTTTGCATGTCTTGCTGCCAACTAGTTCATTAAGTAACACTGGATTTGACTTAAAAGGGAGCCATTTGCTCTGAACTTGCTAACTGCAGCCAGTGGCATAAAGAAGCTCTATAATGACTAGAGTGAAAAGTGGTGGATCCATAGAAAAACTTGCATTAAAAGCCTGTGAAGGGAAATTTCTACATAGCCTGAAGAAATCCTTATAAGTCTTTTTAAAGATGAAATATGCATAGATTTATTAAGATAAAATATTCAATTCATCCCCACAGTCATCCAAGAGACACTGTGCAGGCTCTTCCTTCCTATCTTCCTCCCTTGTTAGAATGCCGGTCCTTGATACAGAAAGCTTAGGACAGAAAATGAGGAAGTACACAATACTCAGCTGAAACTAGCTAGGAAATTTAGACAGCAAAATGTAATTATCTGTAAAGGAATTTTACTAGAACACATATTTTAATGGCTCAGTGTTATAAGATATGAATAGGATGTATGCTTTTGAACCTTGACTTTTATGCTTTGCTTAAAGAGAGCAGGCCAGTTGATCTGGAACATTTTAAATACAGAATAGCCCCATAGCCAAGGGGATCACTTTTAGATAATATAAACCAGTACTATTTTTGTAGCATCTCTGTAAGCATAATCTTTCTACTGCCATTTTGATACAGAAAAGACATTTAAAAACAACCTGCGATTCGTGCTTTGTCTAAGTTTTTGGCCATGTCCAGAAAAAGTCATTTTCTCCCTGAAGATAGTGAGCTGCTGATGGGCAGACATGGGCAGGCATGGGAAAGGACCAAAAGGACAGACTGACAGAAGTAAAGAACTTCTAACAAGGGACATAATTGATATTCATTTCATTTGGAGAATGTCCCAGATAAAGGAAGTCAACAGGTCATCTTGTTCACTGTAACAGTGCATAGTAGTCTAAGCTCATTAAAAGTATCACTTGTCTTTAAGCATCAAATCTCAGACTTCCATCTGACCATGAGAGAAACATCCTCTCCATTACAAAATCAGAGGACTGGAGTACCTCTCCTATGAAGACAGGCTGAGAGTTGGGCTTGTTCAGTCTGTGGAGGAAAAGGCTCTGGAGAGACCTTATAGCACCTTCCAGCACCTGAAGGGGGTCTACAGGAAAGATGGGGAGGGATTCTTTATCAGGAAGTGGAATGATAGGACGAAGCGTGGTTTAAACTGAAAGAGGGGAGATTTAGATTAGATATCAGAAAGAAATTCTGTAGTGGTGAGACACTGGAACAGATTGCCCAGAGACGTTTGGATGCCCTGTCCCTGGAAGCATTCAAGGCCAGGCTGGATGGGGTTTTGAGCAAACTGATCTAGTGAGGGGTGTCCCTCACCATGGCAAGGGGGTTGGAAGTTGATCTTTAAGGTCCCTTCCAACCTTAACCATTCTATAATTCTATAAATACTTCCCATGACACCTCCCAGTCTTCAGAAGGTGGCTTTCAGAGTTCCTCCCATGGTCCAGTCATCTAAGACCTAGGTAGGATGTATTGTGGTTGGATCCCATTTTGCTTCTGGCTTTTAAACTGAAGAAAGGAAAATAGGAAATTTACAAATCTGGTTGTTACTCAGATCAAACACTGTAATGCCTTTGTTCAGCTTTGTCTCAAAGTGGTGCAATTTAAGTGACAAACAGAGTTTCCCCAACAGTTTTTTGTTTTTTGGTCTTTTTCCATTGCAAGGCAATGCCCCTATCAAACAGGTTCTGGTTTTCTTGACATAACTGGACAGATCATTGTACAGCAACTAAGACTGCAGTTGTAATTACTGGAAACATTGGTCTGAGGCATTTGCCTCCATAGTCATGGAGGCACTATACAATACCTTCACAGTATTTCAGAGTTTTGGTTCCTTCCTGGGAACCAAATATGTATTTGCTTCATAAATCGTATTTTCAGATTCTTTTTGTAGTAGCAAAGTAGGAATTTGCTGGTTGCTTTCTTCTCTGCTTATGGATAGCTGCATATTCTGTTCTTTCCTTGCATTTTGATCTAGGAAACATGAATTTAGATTTTACTTACATTCAAGTGAGAGTAATTTTAGTAGGGATAACCATAGATTTTTCATATAATTTCCCAACATTCCTTTGTTAATGATAGTAAACCAGCAAGAAAGGTCTAAATTTTTTACTTCAGTTCCTTATGACTAAAGCTGTCCTACCAGATATAAAGCTCAATATTAAAGAAGATTGGAGAATATAATTGTCCAGGCTGATCAGCATGTCCTCCTCTGTACATTGAAAAAGCAAAAGGTTTGCTGTAACTCCAGAATGTGTTCAGTGGCCATAAAAAGTCTACCAAGCAAAGCAATAGGGAGCAAAGCAAGATGCTTACTGCTTTTCATTTAAACAGAGTTCTGGTCCATCCCAGTTTCTTTGGCTGAACTCCAAAGGATATATAAAGCAAATATATATTGATCTCACTGCAAAGGATACAAATGACAGTTTGGGGTAAGGTAATGATTCTAATTTCCTTTCTTATTTTTCTTAACTGAAAGAGTTTCCACAACATAAAAAAAAAAAAAATCTCCTTTAGGGCTCTTTCATGTTTCCCTTGGAAATTGCAAGAAGTAAATTTTCTGTCAAAATCAATTGTGTCACATGTGGTCTTGTTTTATGCCATTTTCACGAGCATTTCTCTGATCCTTGTTTACCTAATGCAGACATCTTGACAATGTCAGTACTGATGTATAGAGGACCATAAACATTTTCTTAATTTTGTGACAGCAATTTGTTGCTGTTGTGACAATATAATCCCTACTGTAGAGAAAGCAGAGGATAGAGAACAGTAGTACATTTGTGATAGTATCTTGTGATTTACAGGAGTATGTATTTGATCTCTAGTAAACTGTGACAAGCCTTTGACTGAAAAGGGTGGCTCTTTTTCCTGTCATTTGCTAGTATGTGGCTCTAGAAGTGTATTTTGCAGAAGCAGAAGTTTACTGTGGGTTTTTTTCCTTTTATTAGTAGTTTCCGGGTTTTCTGTGCCTCAGCGTATGTTTCCAAGCACTTAAATTTCTGTATATCTGGAAAAGCAGAACATTAGGCCAAAAGGTGGCATGCCAAAGCGCTGAATGCACAGGGCAATTTCATCTCTATTAACGAAATCATGGAATTGTCAGAGTTGGAAGGGACTACTAGAGATCCTCTAGTCCAACTCCCCTGTTAAAGCAGCATTGCCCAGAGCACATTACTCAGGACTGCATCCAGGCAGGTCTTGAGATCACCACAGAAGGGAACTTTTCCCTGGGCAGCCTGCTCCAGTGCTCTGTCACCCTCACCATAAAGAAGTTTTTCCTCATATTTGAATGGAACTTCTTATGTTCCAGCTTGAGCCCATTGCCCCTTGTCCTATCGCTGGAAACCACTGAAAAGAGTCCAGCTCCATCATCCTTTAACCCACCCTTTAGATACTTATAAACATAAATAAGGTCTCCCCTCAACCTTCGCTTGTCCAGGCTAAAGAGTCACAGCTCCTTGAGCCTTTCCTTGTAAGGGAGGTGCTCCAATCCCTTAATCATCTTTGTTGCCCTATGCTGGACTCTTTCCAGTTGTTCCCTGTTCCTCTTGAACTGGGAAGCCCAGAACTGGATGCAGTATTCCAGTTGTGGCCTCACCAGTGCAGAGTAGAGAGGGAGAATGACCTCCCTCGACCTGCTGGCCTCACTTCTCCCTATGCAGTCCAGGATTCCATTGGCCCTCTTGGCAACAAGGGCACATTGCTGGTGCATGGAAAGTGTGCTATCTACCAGGACTCCCAGATCCTTCTCCTCAGTAGTGCTTCCCAGAAGATCCACCCCTAACCTCTATTGGTGCCTGGGGTTCTTCCACCCCAGGTGCAGGACCTTACATTTGTCTTGTTGAACCTTATTAGGTTCTTCTCTACCCAGCTCTCCAGACTGTTCAGGACATGCTGGATGGTGGTGCAGCCCTCTGGACTGTCAGCCAACCCTCCTAATTTGGCATCATCAGTGAACTTGCTGAGGATACACTCTGTCCCCTCGCCCAGGTCATTGATGAATATGTTGAACAGGACTGCAGTATGAAACGTGACTCTCTTATATAAACCCAAGATGGCATTATAGTGTGGAAATCACCACTTCTGCTGATTTTCCCAATGTAAGAATCATGTTAGAACCTAACATTGTAACCTAAAATGGTAAGATAGGTGTTATTTTCTGTACTTAGCAAAAGCCATTTCCCAGCTGGCACCTTGAACAAATATGGAAACTCAAACTAATAAAAGTAGACAAATATTCTATAACTTCCAAACATGGCAGATACAAATAAGTGATCATCAAGATGTTCATTGAAATAAATAATTGTCAGAACAAGCACCTCTAACCACAGCCATTGATCATTAAGTTAATGTGAATGCAGAATTTTCTCTTTCAGTGGTTGTTGAAACTGAAATCATTTATGATGAGAAGTGTAAAAACTTTCCTCCCTCTTTTTTTTGACCCTACTAATTAGGAAAATGGCCTTCCCCCACTCCCTTTGTGTCACAAAAGGAGTCTGTTTCATCCAAACTGCCCAGTTGCAACTCCCTCAGCATTATCATTCTATTTTCACATGAGCTTTGCTCCTTGAATCCCTACTTCACTCCTTGCTAGCACAGAAAAGTAGCTAAAGTAGATAAAGAGAGACTGTGCCTTTCCTCAGTTGTAGAGAGTCTGCCTCCCTGTAGCCCTGCTAGGAAACATAGAACTCATCAGTCAAATCTCTGCCAAACAACTGGGAAATGGGAGTTGGAACAAGGTTTGATTTGGACTGAATTTCACTGGGACAGTACCAGAATAATTTCCAAATTTAATGTACTACTTTTTCAAGCCATGAAAATGTGTGATCTTGTCAACAGGAAGTCACACACTGCAGGTAGTCATGTTCTCAAACAGCCAAGCAAACAATCAGAAGTCACAGGATAATTACGCATATGTTTGATATGATTAATTACAAGGACTATAGGGTCAATATATTTCATTACTTCAACCGTAGATTTTACTACAGATAAAGACAGAATACAATTCAAAATCTGGCGTTTAACCTGATGATGGTGTGCTGGTTCAAAATAGAGTTAAGTTTTGTGACTGAAATCTGATGATCTGCAAGGGAATGTAATTATGGAGAGAACACAGGACATGTGCAGTGGCAAGATAGATTTCTGAGCACTCTTAATTTCCTGCTGTTGCTGCACCATAGCTTTCAACCAGAACATGTCCTTTGAGATGTGTTGCTCCCTGTTTAGCCAGTCAAGAATGAAGCTCATGCTGATATCCAGGGTTGTTTCCAAGGAAATGTGACAGATACAGTAATTCCCAGTACACCCTGAGAAGCCATATGTAAACTGGCGTGCTTAGCATACATGCTGGCTGAGTGTGATATTCAGCTCAGTATATTTAAACTCCTTGTTGCTCCACAACACCCACCAGGGATAAATGGTTCTTCTATTTACTTTAAATTGACCAGGAGATCCCTTTAGGTAAAATTGCAATTTTGTTTTTTGAAGTCATTGCAGAAAAAAAAAAAGAGATTTAACTTCGTAGTGCTTCATATGTGAAATTTGGCTGAACAAGAATTCCAAATTTGGGACCTGGATTATTATGGCTGTATGGCTGTATGGCTGTATGGCTGTATGGCTACTATCAAGAGAGAGCCTGGTATTTATTGAGATAAAATGAAGTGGGAGTTCTGTACTATTTCTTACTGAACATGGGAAATTTTCTTTCAAATACCTGTATGCACAGCACAGCTTAGTATTAAACATACATTTCTGGGTGGAAACCAACCAATAAATGGTATGCTTTGCTATTCTTGTTTTGCTAGATAATGGTTCAGACAGGTTAGTCTTTGTTTTCACAGATGCTTGGCTTGAATTTGTTCATTTAGTGTTTTAGCACCATAGAGAACAACTGTTTGGCAGTGCTGCGCATCCTCCGTGGCTGTCTACTTGCTAAATATTTTGTTTAAAAATACTGTCATTACAAGAATACACTCTTCACTCCAGTAGAAGATACTGACATATTCAAACAGCACAGGCTTGCACTAATAACTAACAGAATGGAAAATGCTAAGATATTTAGCAGATAATTTTATAAATTAAAAAATGTATTAAACTAATATAGAGAATTATAAGTACATATTATACTAATATCAGAAATCATTCTAGGTCTTTGTATGAACATGTAAATTGGTATCTGTTCCGGATGCAGTTCTGTTCAATGTTTCACTGATTTGGATAATGGCATTTCTTTATTATATCAACCTTGGATGGGCAACAAGTTCTTGTAAAAAAAAGAATTGGCATCAAAATTATCCAGATAAGAGGGAAAAATATCCAAAATAGACCAGAACATAAAAACTATCGGAGGAGTTGATTTTGGGTTGTCGAAAGGAATTTAGAAATTGCAGAGAGAATTAGATGCCAAAAGCTATCCAGAAAAGTGTCATACAGTCTGCTATAATTTCCAGTTAGCAAGTTATTAAAAAAGCATCATATCACTTCCATTCAGTTATTCTCTGTTTACCATTAAGTAAGTTTGAAACTCTTAAGCTTCCAGAGCACTGCTGCACAACCTTATGTATGCAAGTTGCCAGGAATTTATACCGCACCTTCATTGTTATTAGAAAAATTCTCAAAACAGACTTCAATCTGTAACTAGCAGTTCTTCTTAGAATGATTAAATTTCCTGCTAGCAGTAGCAGAGCATCAGGAATCACTATCAGACTTATGGCTATACTCAAATAAAGCTGTCAATTTTATACTAATGAGACTCAAACACTAATGAGACACAAGGAACAATTGCCAGTAAACTGGATAGCTGCATAACTCTCTAAATACATTATTAATTGTAAGGGTAAACCTCTTTAAGCTCAAAGATGTTACTTGCAGGTTATGATAGAAAACTATGAAGGAAGAAAACTATTCACACCACCTTCAGTTCAGTTCAGCCCCTCTCAATTGCATTTTCAAAAGGTGCTGGTTTAGGTCACCTTAACAAGTGTTGCAATACCTTGGAGAAACAGAAAGCTGTAGGCAAATCTTAACGCACAATGTTACCATGCTACAAGATACTACTAACAACTAACATTCCTTCCACTTTTCCTCCTTTATCTCCCAAAATTCCCATAAGAGGGACAGAAGAAAACTCTCTGCATGCCTGCAAGGGTACATTCTGTGGTAGCACTTCCATCAAGGGTAGTTTTATTCTTCGTGGTTATTGGAATGAAGAGAAATAGCAATGCAGAGGAGATCTTTATCTGGAGCTGTTTCTCTAATAGCATGTATCACAGGATTTCTTCCCTGGTTTGAATAGGCACATGTCAAGAAGGCTGCCAATAAAAGCATTGTTTCAGACTTCCAGTACTTCAACAAATACTGTTTTCACACTATGAAATGTGGCTCTTTTTAAGTTTAGTTTTAAGTGCTTCATTTTCAGGGAATGGCAAAGGTGAATGAAGTTGGGCACCCAGAGTGTGGGCACTTAAAATCATCATCAGAGCCATCGATCTTTCTTAGCACTTAACCTGCCATCTTGTGTTATTAAATGCTGAACTTTGCTAGACACTGCCCTACACAGTTGCTAGACTTGTTGTGTATCTTATATGTTGGAACTGCATAATATACAGTGTGAAAGAGTCATTGCTCTTTACACAGCAAAAGTGTCCTTAGACACACTTATTTACTTGTTAATTCACAATTCTGCCTCTGACCAGATTTCCCGGGTGTTTCTACCCTATCCCCTTATTTTCCAAGATGGGAACCAGCACAAATAACCATGCCTTCATTACCTTTTATTTTTAAACTTATAAAGCTAGAAGCCAACTATGCATATCTATTTTTACTTATCACACACTCAAAAAAACCCAACAACCAAACCATCTCTTGCAGTTTAGAAATTAAAAAAGCCTCATATTTCAAGCCCATGGAATTTTCCCCTGGCTTCTCTAGTGGAAAAGCAGATTGTCAAAATAGATTTATTATCAAGGTGGATAGTATCTCAGGACCACTGAATTTAATGGATTACACGACACAGAGATAATCATTACTTCTTGTAGACTTGAGGGCAAGCTTTGAGAATAGCATAGTAAGTTTTGTGAATATATAAATGAATCCTGCAGTGGAAAAATTTCAGGAGATTTTATAGGTCAAATACAATGAAACCTATTTCTACTACCTAAGAATGTAGGCTATTATAATGTTTCATGAGAGAAAGTGTACAAAATTTGCCTTATGAAATCTTAGTAAAATTTATAACTTTACCTTGAAACCACTAGAGGGGCAAGTGATTGCTGTAGGAAAAAATCTTGGATATCCTCAGCTAGCTTAATTAGTGTAAATATAATGAAATTCATGTGAGCCATGACAAGATGATTCAAATGGAGACCTAGCTTGATGGAGCTTTAACCCATAGCATGCATAAATAGCTCAGTAATTACTAAGCATTATACAAATTATAAGACAAAACAAAAAATCATTTAAGCCTTTTGATACATAGTAGTCACAGCAAAGTTGAAATACAGTCTAAAAGAGTATGCTGAAGGGACCACTGCACAGCTCCAATTTGTTCAAAATGCTGCAGGTTATATGCAACCCAGATTATTACTAACACAGCGAATGGCTTCTCACTTTTTTCACCTAAAAGCAGTATTTTGTCTTTATCTGAGTCACTTTTGCTTGGTGTGGTACAAAACTGGATTGAGCTCCTGGAAGATTAAACTCTCCATGAAGAGCAAGGCAGTCAAACCTATTTTGGCCAAATTTTAACATCTATCTTTTGGCAAACTGATTTAGTGGTCAGCTGGGCAATGCTTCAGCTGCTGATGTATGTATGTTTCTTCCCCTCAACTCTTCCCTTAGAAAAATAAGACTCTCATTTAGCAATGTTGAGTATGTAACAACTAGAACAGCTTATCAACAGATGCAGACAAAACTGTCATTGGGAATCTGTGAGCCAAGAAGGCATGTTTGTCTAAATGATTTGCACTAAATCAAATATAAATTGGTAAGTTACATGAAAAAAGCACAGGTTAAAAAGCCTATGAGACTGTAGTCTGAGTTAAACAAAAATAATCACAGTGATCTCAAATGGCTTTAAGCCTTTGAGTCTTGAAATGTACTAGAAGTTGTTTGGAATATCATTGAAAGAGCATGGAACACACATGCAAACTTACATCTGCACAGCTCAACTGAGTTATGATGAACTACTTTAAAAGTACACCAGCATAAGAGACCTGAGCTTCCTGGAGCCTTGAATTCAATCCAAAAACTGTAAGAAAAGAAAGCGCTCTCCACCTGTTTGCAAGAATGATTCAGAGAGAACAAATGAGCATACAAAGGAGTTCCAAAACTGCAGGATCCACACCATAAAAGCAAACTTACTTTTCCTGTTTCTCTTCTTGTTGGACAGAAACAGAAAATGGAGATGGACGGCCTTCTGGACTGTGCTTGTTTCAGAAAGCTTAAGAGTTTACTGTCTGCCATGAAACACAAGTCATTTTTTTTCTGTTTCTTTCTAAGGATTGTAGTGGGCTAATTTATTTGTTCCTTCTTGTAAAGACAGAAAAAATGTCCTCTCATTTGATGACATTTTCTCTATCAAAAAGTTATTGCATTGATAAGGATAATAATGGAAGACAACCCTTTGTGTCAATACTAATCTCAGATAAACTTCAATAAGAAACTCTAACTTGCTTTCAAATTCCAAGGAAGTCAGTCTTTTACCAACATATGTTTTGCAGCTATTTGCATGATCATATAATTAATTCTACAATGGACAAGATTTCTTCAGATCTCTTCAGCATTCGCTGCATAGAGATTGTAAGATTTTCAGTTCAGATCTGCATTTCATGCATTCATTATTGCATATCCTATTTGCTCTTATGCAGCATTTTATATCTGCAGTGCCCAAAACATTTTCCAGAAATATTAACAACATTCCTGTTTTGTTAAGAGGGGATGAGTTTAGTTTAAGTCAACAAAGGCTTGCTCTCCACAAAATTAATTGAACTTATTTAACATCAGGGTTTAGTGCTTTCACCAGTAAGCAGGATCTACTATTATTTCAGTCACAAAATTGAAACATACATAAATAATATATTGCAGTCAATAATATATTGCAGTCAATAACTTTAAATTCTAGCATGAATTACTCTTGTTCTATCACATACCATACTCTCAAAAGAAGGAAAAATGTACTGAAGACACATGAAGAACTGACAGAGGAGTGTTTCCCTAAAGCTAGTTGTGGGGCGGTATAAACAAGAGATAAATGTGTTTTCGGGCATTGTACAAAAGGAATCATAGTTCTTCTCTGTACTTGTATAATGGCTCCAGTACACAAGCATGTATCAGAACTAACCACACACAGAATAAGCCTTAAGATAATGTAATGCAGCACACAACTATCAGGAAGATAAATTTTGACAAAAAAAAATTCCACATATTCCACTGTACCACAATGGCCACTGTCTTAAGAGACAGATGAGATATAAAAGATCAAGCATCTGAAAACCTAGAGAGGTAAATCTATCCTCGATTAAGTACTCAAATACCAATTTTATTGTGAAAAGTAGGTGAACTTGGCGCTGTGCAGGGAATACAGAAGTATCAGTATTCTGATTTATAGAGTGACTATAAACAGCTTATAATTTAGTCTTACTTTCCTAATCAGCAGCTCACTAAAACCTGCTTCAGATCTGAAGTCTATGTAGGATTCTCTCTGTTCATTTTATCACTAATAATGCAGATTCTGCCTTCATTCAGTCAGAAATATTGTTAGCAATCGAAGGTGCTGCATAGTTAGAATACGTACTCTATCAAAATTAGTCAATGACTAAAGCAATCACTACCAGCTTACAACGTCATACTTCTACTGAAGACTGACAGTCGAACTGCCTTTGATAAAGTTTTATTGATTATGACAGTAGAAAGGAGCAGAATCATCTTCTACTCATCTGTAACTCCAGCAGTCATTTCAGGTCAAGGGAAGAAATTTCAGTCGATACAGTTCTTATGTACAGAACGTGAACGTGCAATACTAGTTTTCAGTCACTTGCAGCAACAGACCAAAGCAGATAAGGATTTTCATAGTTTTTAGATCAATAAAGCCGAAAACTGACTGTAATAGATGTCAACAGACAATTCATCCACTGACGTATTGAATGTTCAATACAATACAAGTCTAGCTGCTCAAGTTTGACAGCATTCTTGTTTTATATCATACTTTGACATTCCAGAATGATAAAGCGGCTGACAGCTCAGCTTAGCAAATCATGCAGATGAATTAGTCACCTCCATGATGCATATTTAGAGAATATATCTAAAAACCACAGTCTATGATAACTTACAATATAGAGCCTAGAGAAATGAGAATTTCTCATAAGAAGTTCTCCTCTACCCACTCAGATTATATGACAAAGGATTACTTACATGAGTAATGAGTGCAGGCTATCTGAAGTCAGAATGTGCCATCTTTGTGCGTATGTAGTATTACACAATCTCTAAGCGTATGATTGGATCCTGCTGTTCATTACTGGGTTCCTATTTCACTGGTTGTATATCAAGCACCTGCTGTAGGGAGAGTGAACCTATATTTGAGGTTGAATGAAAGCAAGTTGTGAGTGTGATGGTTGTCCACAGTATACTCTCTCATTGCCTGAAGAATTTGGCTGTTGTGGAGTGAATGTTGAAATGGATTCAATTATTTCAATCCACCATGCTGAAATGGATACAGTTTCTTCCTCAATTTGACCAGTTCTTTTTCAATGCTGCACATATTTGTTTAAACTGCCATTTTCACTGTCAGTGACTTGTTTTCTTCTAGATACTATGCTGGACACTTCAGCATCACTGCTGCAAAACTGCGGGACCTTCACAGTTTTGCCTGAAGTCTACAATCTTAAACATGTAAAAATCAATCCTAGGAGCATTAGGCTGTTCACTAAAAATCATAGGATACCCATAACTTTTCTATACCTTATCTAGCAATATGTAAAACAAAGATAATAAATTCCAAGTATTTCCAAACATATTTTCAAAAGAAATACATTACCACTGATGAACTTCTCACATACTCCAGTGATGGGCATCACAGAAAAGTAACTGAGGAAACTATGAGTCTATATTCAGGGTAAGGTTTAAGTAACAAAGTGTCAGAGAAGACATGGTTAAAATGAATTGAACAAATGGCTGAAGAGATATTGATTATCTAAGCTCTGTCTAAAAAATGCCAAGAACCCAAGCAGATCAAGGGAGGTGATTCTACCCTTCTACTCTGCTCTTGTGAGACCTCACCTGGAGTACTGAGTCCAGCTTTGGAGACGCCAACATAAGAAGTACATGGACCTGTTGGAACACATCCAGAGGAGGGCTACAAAGATGACGAGAGGGCTGGAACACCTTTCCTATGAAGACAGGCTGAGAGAGTTGGTGTTGTTCAGTCTTCTCAGGAGAAGAGAAGGCTCCTGGGAGATCTCAGAGCACCCTTTCAGTACTTAAAGGGAACCTGTAGGAGAAATAGGGAGAGACCCTTTATCAAGAAGTGTAGCAATAGGATGAGGGGTAATGGTTTTAAACTGCAAAAGGGGAAATTTGGATTAGATATTAGGAAGAAATTCTTGACTGTGAGGGTGGTGAGATACTGGAACAGGTTGCCCAGAGAAGTTGTGGGTGCCCCATCCCTGGAAATGTTCAAGACCAGGCTGGACAGTGGGTGGTGAGATACTGGAACAGGTTGCCCAGAGAAGTTGTGGGTGCCCCATCCCTGGAAACGTTCAAGACCAGGCTGGACAGTGCTTTGAGGAACCTGGTCTAGTGGAAGGTGTTCCTGCCCATGCCAAGGGGGTTGGAACTAGATGATCTTTAAAGTCCCTTCCAACCCAAACCTTTCTATGATTCTATGATATTTCAGTCATTTGATTTAAAATTATCTCATGAAACTGCACTGATAGTCTTAACACCTCCCAGTATTTTGACTTTCAAACTTAATAATGCTTTATAAAAATAAATAGAAGTTTTGCATAAAATTTCCCAAGCTAAAAATAAAACAATGGATTAAGACAATATTAATATAAAGCATTATGCAAATAACCATATGAGTGAACATCAGGATTGTCTTGTACTTGTGGTCCTTATTCTTGCTACTGCAATAAGGTCTTGCAGAATGGTGGCGATCCTTTCATGCTTACAAATCTTATCCACATTTCCAAGTGAAATTAATTTGTGGCCAATTTGTACCTCCCTGTATTTTGTCCACTATCTTCCATTAGTTTATCTCTTTCTGATGTACTGCTATCTAAGTTTATAAACTGAAATGTTAAATATAGAAAATGAGCTCTTAAAAGTTATTTTGCAATAGAGATTCAATACACACACACAAATATTCCCCATACAATATATTGTCCCCTTGAGGAGGATAGCAGAACAGAAAATTTAATTAATAAAATAAATGGTAATGTTTGAATTGAAATAGTAAAGAAGTCTCTGCTAAATTTATACCACAGCTATAAATTTAAGTAATTTCTCAGTCTTGAATCATACATGGACTAAAGAATTTGTTTTTCCGTCTACATGTTTGCCTGTTTGCATTCATTTGATTATATTTTGCATACACTTTTTGGATAAAGAAAGTCTACTTCCGACTTAAACTAAGGATCTATTTGAAAGGGTCCAGTGGACAAAGAATCATACAACTTCCACTAATAAAAGGACTTCTGACAAAACTCACTAGTGTTAACAGTGTAATATATATAGTGTAATATATATATATACACCTGCTTCTTACACAGTCAATGTTTCTGACTGACAATTCAACAGAATTATGTCTACCAGAGTATTCTAGTACATAGATTTTTTTTTTGAGGTTGTGCACCACTGATAGATCCCTTTGAGGGTTTAGATACACTGCTCAGCTCATCACTCCATTTCACTCACTTTGTTACTAGTTGTACCATTTATTTCTCTGAGCCTGCAAATACAAATTGCTTGTAAAGACTGCCCTGGTAGAGATATTAGCTCAGATGCCAAACAGAATACTACAGTGCCAGCGCCTCAGAGAAAGGAAGATTCTCTTAGCTGCAACTTCATATCAATGTAGGGACACGATTTCCTATTATAAATTTATCTTGGCTGCTGCTACCAGAGGATCTGTGCAACACGCAACACTGCACAATGTAAATATGTCCTCAAGCATGTATGCGTACATCAGTTTTTTAGTCTATAATACCAATTGCAAATATTAGTATGCACAATTCTGGTGTCTGTGTTTACAAGCTGTAAAGAGGCTTAAGTGTTTATCCCCTTTGTAAACAGAGATATCCTGGACATGTTCAGACAACATGGAAACCTTACTCTTCATGGTACAGGATACACATTATTTTTTTCTGAAGAACCTTATCCTAATCAGAACATTGCGGGAATCTTTCTGATAAAATTGTCTTTAAGATTTCCTGCTTTGTTTATTTATTTGTTTGTCTGTTGCAGAACTTAAATTTGAAGTCACTGAAAAGAGCAAGGACATTATCATCAAACGGCTTTGCAACAAAGTTCATTTGTGACATCAGTTAAAAGATTTATATCAAATCATAATAGTGCTTTTTAACTGTGCATTCTTCATTTTCCTGCCAGCTTGAAACAATGAGACTGAACATGCATAGTGCTGAGAATTCAGTTAATGTTGAAACCAATGGGAGTCATACTCTGAATATACAGCATTGTACGTGGCACCAAATACTATGAGAAAATCCCAGGTCCCAAGTTGTCTTCAATGGGGTATGTCAAGAAGAAGATAAAGGACACTGGAGAAAGAGAATAAAGCAGAGCAGCATTGATTTCAGGTAGATCTGATGCAGAGAAACAGAAATGGTTGAGATGGCAGAAGCAGCCAGTCATGAGAACAGTTATTCTCTATGCAAATATCTTGGGAATGACAACCTGGTATTTGGCACTGGAGTTGCGGAAAAGGTGTGCAGGAAGGCATGGGCTAAAACAATGCTGTTTGACCTCTGAATGTTTTATTACAGGGAAAACACCTCATACCAACGTAGGGTAACTCTGGGAACTTGTGGTAGTCTCACATTATTGTGCTAATACTCAACGTTATTGTCCACTTGACCCAGTCCATGCCACTCAGGACATTTCAGATCTTTCTCAGGGAAAGGAACTTGGTTAATATAAAATCATGGGTATATTTGACATGCAATACATATGAGGTCTCTAATAGCTTTGAGTAGGCCTCAAATGTCTCAATACAGGACAGTAAGGTGTTCTGTGACTGGATTTCTTCCCAAAGGAAACCTGTTAAATAAAATGAGATGCTATACTTCCTAGTCATATTGTTGTAAATTAGCCTCTTATGTTGCAGCTAGACATCTTCCAATGCCTGATTTAACTTGTTATGCTTTGCTTGGCTTCTTCTAAATGACACTCAAACCTTTGAAATTAATAGATAATAGAAATAAAACCAGAAATAGATCCTAATCATATCACATTACCTGTTTTGCACTAAAGCATAGAGGTTGCAATGGAGATGAAAGCATTATGTAGGAGAACTACTCACGTTAATGAAATAGGGTTTCAGGTCTCAGGTATTTATGCGATTTGATTTTTCAATTAATTACCTAAGCTTTCAGAAGTAAAGGAATGGCTCAATGTTTTACTAAGAGCTAGCAAAGGACGTAAAAGGAATTGTATGCCTATTGTAGTCCTTAACTATAGCTTTACTTTAGCTATATTATATTGTATCATAATATAAAATACCTACTGCAACTGTTTGAAATGCAGTTCATCTTCACATAATTAGAACATCTATAATGTTAATGAACAACTTTTGAGTAGAGACTAATCAAGTGCCTCACTTTTCCTTCTAAACTTATAGATAAAAAATATGGGTTTGAATTTGCACAGATTAAAAATTAGACACCATCAGAATGGGACTTCGGCTGAATGTAAACCCTAATGGCCCAGAAGCAATTATGGAGCTTAAACTTATCCTTAGAAGTGGGTAAATGTCCAGCCAGAGAAAAACCCAGCAGATGGATACTCAGATCCTCGTTAACTTGCATTTCAGTGCTGGCACAGAGGAAGTTTCTACAAATTACAAATGTTTTAATTCTTCCCTCAAAATGGAGCTACACCAGTACAGCATTAGGTGGAGTAGACACCTTCTGCATGTGTCTATAAGTCCATTATTCTACCTCTTAGAAATATAAATGGAGACATTTATTTCAACCATTACTGCACCTGAAAGTTAATTAAATTTGCTATAACATTTTATTTGCATATTGCATGGTGTATGTATGAAAATAAGATGCAGTTCTCATTTTTTTTCTTATGAAGGATCAGATTCAGAAATCATGAGTAAGATGTGTTAATAACATCATCACCACAGAGAATTTGATCATGTAGGATTAAAAAAATGAATCTGACAATCCTAACAACTCTTTTACTGAAACATTTCATTTAATTTAATATTGCAGACACAGAGAGTAGGAACACAATCCTGTGGAAAAGAAAGATTAGCTATAGAAAGAAGTATTGGAGTTTTCAGATCAAATGTAGTGTCAGAATAATTTCTCTTGTCTGTTAAAAAAAATAAAAGTATGTACATCAACATATTTTTCAAATATATTAATACTTCTGCTTATGCAGTCAACTGTACATTGATCATAAACAGTTACACAAGTATGGACATGTTGCTTCAAACCAATCTTAAAACAGTAGTCTCCTATGTCACCTGTGTTGGTGACCTTCTATTGAATAAATGGAAGTGAAATACAATTTGAAGACAAATTATTTCTTTGAATAATTAAATTAGTGTATCATATTTGGAAAATATTTTTGCAATTCTCATATATTTTGACACATTTTATAATAATTTCTGAAAAGAATTGACACAAGATAATGGAAGTTAATGTGGCAAGAGGATTAATCAATAAAATAACAATTTAGGAGTGTAAGGATGCGATCCATGACATATAAAAGACTTGACACTTTCAGCCAAAAATGTAGAATGTAGGAAACCACTTTTGATGGTGCGGTGCCTTAAAGCTCAGTTAAAGGGGTTGAATTTAACTGTAAACTGTTTTCAGCTATACAAAAGGAATCATCAGTAGTCATAATACTTCCCTGAACATGCAGGAAGTGTTAACCTGAGTATGTAAAACCACAGCATAGCAACTGTTGATATGAATTGATTTTTCAGTGGCAAGCAATGTAATGATTCATAAAGCATATTTTTCTTCTCACAAACAGAATCACTTAATAAGCTTATGTGTGTTACCCAGCTGAGTTTACCACGATATTTTATAATTACTTTAATTACACACCACTTATATCTGTTTGAATATTTCTTTGCTGGATCTTTGATAATAATTGTTAGTGGAGACAACATTTCCCCTAAATTTTCACCTCATGTATTTCTGTATATACAAGTATCATGTAGTCATTTTCTTCTTCTCATTAAAATAATACCAAGGTAAATTGCACAAACTTATATCTCAATAAGCTTGACAGAGGTATAAGTCATGACTGAAATCAATCAGTTTCCTCAACACTTCCAATTATACTTAGTGTTGTCACTTTTATTTAAATATTAATGACCAGCTGTACTTTTAAAATATTGAGGAAAGACAACACCTTTGCATGCTTCTGTTTACTGCTTAGGGAAAAAAAAACAGTGCCTTTTTATTTCTCTCTTAATGTTGAAGTTACCTGCTCAAATATAACTCCTCCAACAGAAAAAATACATATTATTTTTCAGAAAATGAAGGAATTTCAAATGTCCATTTAGAGTATCCTGCTGCCCCAGGGTAGTATCAACACCATTCCCAGGCAGGTGTTTTTCTAATTTGTTCTTAAAAACCATCGGTGGTGGAAATTCGAGAATCTCCTTGGGCAACCTGTATGAATACTTCACCACTCTTGCAAAATGAAATTTTATCCCCAGTGTCTAACCTAAAATTTATTCCCATCTTGTTCTCTTGTCAGAAAATATAGGGTCCATCCTAGTACCTTTGCAGTAACTGTTTGACCCCATGTGGGATTATGAGATCCATGTTCTTAATGAAGACTATGTTTCTCTACATCCTGGGGTAAACCAGTATAAAAAGTTAATTCACTAAAGTTATATAGCTATATAGCTAAATATATCAACATATTTACAAAACATTGTTCACTCTCTCATTGTTCCTAAGATACAGAAGATTCCAAAAGACATTCTTGCAAATCAGACTTTTTATGTCTTTAAGAATAGCAATCATCAAGAAAATCTGTAATTTTTTTATTGTAGGTAGAATCAATCTAATATGTTATGGTGGAACTATGTTTACTCAGAAGGGAAACAGGTGAAGTAGTGCTAAAACTGCCCACGTGAGAAGATTAATCCCACAAAGAAAGGTCCATCATACTGACTCTCCAATACTGAAGGATTTTCACTGCGTTGTCCTGTGTTGTGCCTGGCCTGTGGATAAATGCTGACCTTAGATGGTGTTTGATTCCTCCATTTTCACAGGCAAATTAGCTATACTGATGTGTGCAAACTGATTTAAAAAAAAGCAGTGTTAGACCAAGCTTCCTTCAGTTTTCTGAGAAGTTGCCATTATTTACCATTATGAGAAACATTTAAAAGTAGTGAAGTAATTCATTCAAAGCTCCTGATCAAAAGTCACTCACAAGCCTCTTAAATTTTATTTATCCCATAATATATAACAATTGGGAATACTAAGGCTGAGCAAAAATTCATCCTACTCACTTCTTGACATTTCATCAAAAAGACCTGTAGAAAGAAGACTCCTCCTAGAATGCAAATACCTGAGGGAAAATCAGAGCATCCTCTATTTACCTGTGCGCCTGCAAAAGAAAACCTAAAATGTCTGAAGCCCCACCTTTTAAGAACCTTGTGAAACAATCTGGGAACTGAGCCAAAACCTACTCTCTCACTATATAAGACTCAGGAGCAGACAGGTATTTCCTCAGAGGCAGGTTGTTCGGTAGTTTCTACCGGACTTCCAGAAGATGGGCACAGATGGTGGGACGCGAATACCACTATGGATATCAATACTAGCACTTGCTTTCATAGAGATCAAAGGTAGGAAGATTCACTTGCTTGGCATTTTTACTGTTTTAAAGAATTTATAACTTGCTTCAGAGGTTGAAACTTTTTTTTTTTCTTGGTTTTGTGAAGCTAACAAACCTGTTACTTTTATGTAAGATTATCTTTTCTGTTATGAATACTTTCCTTCCTAAGATGAAGAAATTACCTGTCTTGAAAATTTGCTTTGTAGCCCATGTTCTCGTCCTATTTTCTCCAGTCAAAATCTGGAATAGCTCCACTGAATTCAGTGGAACTCACTCAAAACTCACAGTTCTACCGGAATGCCTCAAGATTTGCATTTAGCTTTTGATATCCACTTCAAGGTGGTACAACATTTCTAAATGCACAAACCAAAAGGTGCAAAAGTGGCTTTAGGAAGGAAAAAAAGATCAGTGGAATCTGTCTGCATGTATTATTAAAGATTTTTTGTTGTTTTATCAGCTGATGATACAGTATTGAAAAAGAAGGGATTTTGCTTGTAAAACACTGGACAATAGTTTTTAAAAGTTCAACTATTTTTGCAGATCTGGTTGCATAAAAGCTTATAGCATAGGGTTGGGTTTTGATGAGGTAAAAATAAGTGGAGTTGCCTTAAATATTCTAAGAGGGCACTTAATATTAACAGATTAGTGGAAATCTTTTTAATGTATACTTCACCTGTTAATTTCCCTTAAAGTTTAAGGTAACATCAACGTTAGTTTTTAGTGCATTTTGATCTCAGGCACAGATCCTATTGTATTATTTTACTTTTTCCTACTTCCACATAATTGCACACTAACTTGCATATAAAAAGTGGCAGTGTCAAAAAGTAGCCCATCAAAAGACTATCTGTAGCACTGCCACAGCGTGCATTGGAAACGAGAATTAGTGATGCATATGGCATGAAGCAGAGTATTGGAGCCATGCAGTGCATGCGAGAGAAGCAAAAAGCTCTCTTAAGCTAGGCAGTGCAGAGGAGCCCAAAAGTACTGAATGGCTCCTAGCTTTAAAATGAGCACAATGTGTTCTTCCACCATCAGCTGCAGACCCCCAGCTGGTGCAAAATGCAAGGGACTTACGGCACTCCCTGCAGCTCTGATTTCAGCATTAGCCCCTCTAGTGGTGCCAGAAAAAAGCCTTTTCGGTTTTCTCTGACCAACATAGCCTCCCCTGCAGCCTGCCCTCTGACAAACTCTCACTCAGCAGTGCATTAAAAGCCCCTCTGGCCGCTGCAGATTTCCTGTGTATTCCTATTCCGATGCTGCAGTGGACTGGAATGAAAAAAATGGTTTCTTCACTGGAAATACAGAGTTTTGCTTTGCAAAATCAACGTTCAAAAATTTATCTGTTGGAAAAACCTGTTTCTTTCTGTGTGGCTTGTGTGGTTTTTTCCCTTCTGCTGATAATTATAAGAAGTGCTTGACACTATAAAATACAGAGTAACTGTAACAGAGATCAGTTCTCCCATTCTAAAATTAATTTCTCTTGCACAAAAGTGACCTATTTTTAAAGGACTCTGGCTAGACAAAGGGTTTTACTGGCGCTTAAAGCACACAGTGATCACAAGAACTAAGAAAATCAAGTCTTCTACCTGAAAAGCTTATAAGGTTATCCAGAGGTACTGTGACAATAACTTTACAAGGATTTGCCCAAATTACCACATTATCACAGGGATGCTTTTGATGGCTTCCCTGCACAAATTTATTCGGTGAAAAAAACAAAACAAATCAAGGCTGAATGAGTGATACATGGCCAGTATGGTTGCATGTAGCACAGGTCCTGATTCAAATCTGACCTCCTGTACATGAACATAGCTTTGCTGATTTTTTATATACTGACTCATGTTTAAATAGATATTATTGAGAAATGATGAGGGAATTCAAGAAAATTATACATTATTATTTTCACATTTTCCTCCTCCACTCTTCTTGATGCAGTTCAAGCCCAGGATGATGAACCACAAATAAAATCAAACTATGTGTCTCCATCCACCCTGCAGCGACAAAAAGGTAAGTATTTTTATGCCGATCTATTTCTGAGATTTAATCAAATTAAAATTCTGAGATTTAATCAAATTAAATTGATAAATAATAAGATTACTAGAATAGTCTTATTCCTAGCCAGAACATACTTTCCCTTGCTCCCTCACCTCCCTCTTCCTTCACCCCTCTCCCTGAAAAAAAAGGAGAAAGAAATCCTCTGGACAATATATCCAATTCCCAGCCAATCTCTGACTGCTCTAAACTGGAGAACCTCCTCTGAGATCTGGCCTGGTGGATGTGATGTGATACAGTTATCTAATCTTTAAATTTATGAAAGGTTTATACCTTTCATCCACAAGTGTATTTTCAGAAGAGGTGTGTGTATACATACATATGACAAAGGTCCTTGATAGTAGGTAACAAAAAATGCATTTTTTAATGCTGTGTCAGGATGACTGTATCACTCACAAGAGAATATGAGAACTGTAACTACCTTAAATATTAGAATAATTAAGAACTACAAGGTCATGCACGACTCATAACTGTATAGAACAAAATGAGAGTGGAAGGATACAATGCTGATGGGTATATTAGTGATGACAGGCTGAAACAATCATTAAACCTGTGTTGTAATCTATAATTTGTGAGGTCACTAGTTAGCAATTAAAATAGTTATAAACCCACACTGGAAGCGTAACAGAATTTATTTAACAGTGAGAGTACTTAATTATTGGAACAGATTGTCAAGGAATGTAATAGCTGTGCTTTCCTTTAAAATCCTTATATCAAGACTATATTAGATTGTATTTCTAAAACACATAATTGTCTTAGTGATCTTTTTGGTCTAAACACAAAGCTATTGTGTTTAGCCACAAAGTCATTGATACTGCACAATCTACAATTTGGAAGTCATCAGATTCTATGATTTTGATACTTTCAAGGGAGAAACTGCATCAATTCTTCAGACATCTTAAGAAAATCATATTGTAGGTTCTCTAAGTATTCTATCCCTTTCATTGTTGAATCCAAAGAGAAATATATTGGATTTGGACATAGAAAATTTAAGGCTGAATGCTGCCAATAGAACTCTTCTCATGAAAAGCACATGATGAAATTTTCACAGAATTTAAACTGCTTTTAAAAAATTTTTGGTTGGTTGTGCAAAAGTGCACATGTCAACACAAAGAAAGATATGAGCTTCAGGAAAAAAACAGCTCCTCTTTCTCATCCTCAGTTTCTAATATTCTTCAGTAAATTTCTTCTGGGAAGCAAAAGTTACGACAGACATTAACACTACTTTTTTTTTTTTTTTCATCACTACTACAACACTGCACTCCAAGGTTCAGACTGCTGCTTTTGACTTCAAAACATCAGGTGGAAGTCTTGAAAAAATAATGGAAGAAAGTACTACAGCCAAAGAACATGGTCTTTGGGATTTGGCTGATAGTGAAATATAGAGAGAGACAGAACACAAAGCACTGTGTAAAAACACCAATAAAACCTTGCGGAAACTTCCCTTCTAGACCATAACTAGAATTAGGAAATGTTAACAGCTAAAGAGACTAATCAATTTC
Organism: Scolopax mira; assembly: GCA_004320125.1. Taxonomy (NCBI): domain Eukaryota; kingdom Metazoa; phylum Chordata; class Aves; order Charadriiformes; family Scolopacidae; genus Scolopax; species Scolopax mira. The sequence continues at coordinate 74,142 of BJBW01011848.1, forward strand.
TATCAATTTTTTATGACCTCTAATAAGATTAAATTTGGTTGTTTTTTTCCCTCTTAGATCTTCCACCAGCTTCAAAATCCCATGAAGTGACAATCATTCCACCTTTTCCAAACACACTGAAAGTAAAGGGTAAGTTAAACAAGTGGGTTAGATATCTGAGTTCATACAGGTAGTACACGGAGTGCCTGAAAAGATTAATAAATTGAATAAGATCCTTTAGCATAATAAAATTAAAAATGAACAAAAAAAGTAGTCAGTTCATCAGGTAAAAAAGGTAATCTAAATGTGACCCCCAGTAGCCAGCCTGCAGATGTAAAAAAAAAAAATAAAAAAAATTTAAAACTTTGTATATATGTATAAAAATAATACTGGGATAAATCATGCACAATATTTCCAGTAAAGAGAGAGAAATATTAATGTGGTGAACTGGTTCTAGAGCATAGGGTACACTTCTGACTGGCCATGTCCAAAGGTGAGTGTAAATCTGGAAGACACAGAGAGGGATTGTGAGGATATTCAGGGAGATAGGAGAGCCTACTTGTAGGAAATGAAGACTGAAGAGGAGGGACATGGAACCCTTTCAAAGTGAAGTGTAATACTGACACAAGAGCATCCAGGCATACATGAGATGGGAATACATTTTGGAAGATGCTGTCAAAAGTCTCCCTGTCATTCAATGGTTGTGGCTATCACTGGCCTTCCCTAGTAGGAGTATCAGCTAGTTTTAAATTAACTTCAAATTTTTTTTATGGTGAAACTTTAGAATTTTGTACATTTAGGAAAGGATTTATAGAATATGGCTGTCAGCAGAACCAGAACATTGCACATAGTCACCTGGGAGGTCTCTCCCAATCTTAGACAACATATCGTTGTGCAAAACAGATTAAACACAAAAGAAAACTGAACGATACATACAACAAGAAGGAAAACAGAAGATGCTGGTTTTGGACAGAGGCTAGTGAAAGAAACAAAAGGGGAAAAGCAACTAAAGGGAGAGTATCTACAGGAAATGGCAAAAAATTCTCACTGCTTATTTTGAATCCACAGCTGGCAACCCCTCTCACAATGGTCGTGTATGCAGCACATGGGGTAACTTCCACTTCAAGACCTTTGATGGGGACATCTTTTACTTCCCTGGGGTCTGCAATTACATCTTTTCATCCAACTGCAAATCTCCCTATGAGGACTTCAACATCCAGATTAGGCGTACAATGGTGGAAAATGCTACCATGATCACTCACGTCATCATGAAGCTGGAAGGAGCAGTGATTGAACTCACCCGTGGCTCTGTCCTGCTTGATGGCAAATCGTATGTTCATAACTTGAAATTTCCACCATTGCTCTTGCTCTTACTGGGCTCTTTGAGTGAGCATTCCTTTCCCTCATCTGATCTCATGTTACTCCCAAGCAGCTGGAGGGCTCATGTCCTTCCTGAAGCATCAACAAAATGTAAAGGTCCTGATAGTGAGCTAAGTGCCATTTCTGCAGATTATCCCTGTGTCCATTTTGCTCGGATAAGATATATCCCAGATGCTGCTATTCTGTATGCTATACCAAACTGAGTCTATAAGCTGGATTCAGTCAAAGTGTTAGTTTTTTACACCCTTTAAGTTTCTACTTTCCACTAATTTTACCAGAACAGGATCCTTGAGAGGAAGTTTTGATGGCTTTTCTCCTTGCACCAAACACTACACAGTTAAGCAATGATTGCAGCTTGTACCTGTGCTCATTTAAAATTAGCCAATCTGGAAACTTGCTATCTGTGTAGCAATGGTAGCACTGAATTTGGCATAGGGCGTGAAACCTGTCCAAAAGGCTGGGTAAATATTTGGGAAGCTATCCCACAGTGAGTTGTGTATTATAGCAGCTGCATACAGTGAGCCAGTCTAAAGGTTATCTTGGGTACACCTTTGTGAATGGCACTCATGTCACAGAAAGCCTAAAGAGTATATCCTTTTATTATCAAGGGGTTAAAGGAGTAAATAGCAATATCCTGAAGCATACTACCTGCAAAACAGAACCTCACAGCACTTTTTTGAACAGTACAACCAAAGACACATGCCAGCATTTTACCTTGCAAAACATAATTAACAGAGATAACCAAAACGAACAGCAGGGAAAAGAAGGCTGATCCATTTGACAATGAGAAACAGTTGCACAGGAAACAGCCAAAATCCAGCAAACTTGCGCTGTCTGTATTTAGTTACTGCGCTGACTCCTTTCATCACCCATATATGTTGGAGCTTTTCAAAGAGAATGAGAGAAGCTATAGTGTGGATATTCAATGGATATTCTGTTCCTAGCCCCACTGAATTATGGTGATCTTTCCCCAGAGTTCAGATGCCCTACAGCCATATGGGAGTCTTCATAGAGAAAAGTAACAGCTATTTGAAAGTTTCTGCCAAGTTAGGACTGACCTTCCTTTGGAATGAAGAGGATGCCCTTCTGGTAAGAAAGCAGGAAAAAAACATGGCAGAAATACTGTGTTTTAAAAACAGTCTGTTTACATCTTTGCAGTCTTAATCAGCCAGGCAGAAATTAATTACTTTTGGATTTGTGTCCATTTTTAATATATTGTTCTGTCTTACAGTCTTCTCCTAATTTCCCTTTTTTTCCCCACAAACCTCAGCTCAGAATTAATAGATACCCAATTATAACGTCCCTACCTCAGAGTGAAGTACTCTTCAGATTTCAGATCTGACAATGTGTTGTTCACAGCCCCAGAGCTAAAATAAGACCAAGTTTTTCTTAATGGTCACTGACCTTCTCAATGGTGCCTACCTTGTTACAATCTGCACAGCATACATATGTCAGATTTAGAATACACAAGTTGTGTTGATGCAGGCTATGTTGCTAACCTTCAAGGCCAACAATACAACTAACTTAAGCTCTCTTTCCTCATTTCTTTTAGGTGGAACTAGATAAGAAATATGCAAATCAAACTTGTGGACTATGTGGAGACTTCAATGGAATTCCAATTAGCAATGAATTTATTATAGAGAGTAAGTAGTAAAAAGCACTATTAAGTATTGGCACTTTGGTTTTCTATTTTTTAATAGTGTACTGTAACATTCATCATGGGTTGTATTAACTTTAAAACTAGTGATAGTTCTTTATGTATTTCTATGATGTCAGTTATGTATATAGTCAGAGCTTTGAGATGTATTAGGCTTCTTTCGTTAATTACTGTTAGATCTTTTAAGACCTTACACAGGCAACTGTCTACTTGGTTTTTATAGTTAGGATCCAGTTTTTATAGTTAGGATCCAGTTCCTTGTATACCTTCTTCATCTCCTTTTGCCTTTCATATTATTTGATAATCACTGTTCATGTCATAACAGGTAGTGTTACAAAAGAAAATATCTCCATGCAAAAGCCAGTAAACCAGTAAATGTTATTCTAATATTTGGACTGCTTTTTACAGAGACAAGACTGACTCCTATACAATTTGGAAACAGGCAGAAGATGGATGGACCCACAGAGCAGTGTGCTGATCCTGTTCTTCCTGCTGTTCTGACGAACTGCTCAGCTGAACTTGTAAGAACTTTTCTCACAAAATATTTTTTCTCAGTGTAAAATACATTATTCCTTTCTTTGGAGAAAATTTTTAGAATTGGAAAAAATATAGCATGAATATGATTCAACTATAGGTCTGGAAAGAAAATTTTTCTAAATTTAATTTTTTATTCTTTACTAAAGTGAATGCTAAAAAGTTGCATTCCCCTTCCAAGACAGACTGGATATTTTCATGAAAGAAAATTCAGAGTATGTCTTAATATAAAGAAATTCTATAATACTTGGAAAGTAGTCTGAGCTGAAAGCAACTCAACTCATGGGAAGATATGACAGTTAATCAAAGAAGTTCCATATGTACTTCCCTTTTGCTATACTTTTCCCTAATCATCTGCTTACGGCTACTGTTGGGCAGACTTCTGGGCCAGATGGACCTTTGGTTTGTTCTTCTACTTGCCTTAAATAGTAAGTTTCATGTTTTCTGAACACATTTTACCTTCTCTCTTTTCCCTCCTAGGCTTCTATCTGTGAAACAATATTAACAAGTAAAGCATTTACAAGCTGTAATGCACTTGTGAATGTTCAGAACTACATTGAAACTTGCATACAAGACCTATGCCATTGTGATAGCTCTATGGCTGACTTCTGCATGTGCAACACCTTTGCTGAATACTCCCGGCAGTGTGCTCATGCAGGTGGTCAGCCTCTGAATTGGAGAACCTCAGAACTGTGTCGTAAGTATCTCAGGAAGAAGACTTTTACCTGTGCTTACTACACATAGTATACTTCAAATATATGATTTTTTTCCTAAAGGAGACAGCTGTTTAAAGATGCATGTAATTTTAATGAAATTTGGTTTAACCTGAGCATTCTTAAGACTTTGGGAATATGGAAGTTTAGAGAATTTTGCATTACTAAGGGTTTTCATATCTATCCAAGGTCTAAAATGTTGCAGCCTCCACTTAAATCAGGATTCCCTGATTGAAGAATTTTATCTTGGTAGAAAACATCCTAAATTGCAAATACCATTTTCTCAACATTTCAAAGGAAAAGTCAGCATTATGATATTTTTTCTACTTTCAGCCAAATCATGTCCTTTCAACATGCAATACCACGAGTGTGGCTCCCCCTGCTCTGACACATGCAGCAACCCGGAACGATCTGCACTTTGTGAAGATCATTGTACAGATGGCTGTGTCTGTCCTCCAGGCAAGCTTATTTCCTGCCCTTTTCTCGTAGCCAAAACTGCTAGAACACTTACCTGTGTACATTTAACTACTTCCCTACTCTGTATCATTCTCATCACATCATTGCTGTTATTATCATCAAAGTAATAATTACATTTATTCCTTGATACTCATTCGCCATTTCTATTCAGGTTACTAAAAATGCCCTTTTAAACAATAAACATGCCTAAGACATATACGTAAGGACTGAACTGAGAATAAGATACTTTGCTCTTAAAAATAGTAAGAAGTCTTCTATTCTCAGCATCCATATTCAGCTTACAGAAAATATGTAATATTTAATCACATTTTGCCCACAATGATAACTCCCGGTGTTAGCAAGCTGTGTTTGGTTCTCTGTTTCCCCAGATTACAAAACCCTTCCTGTCCTGTGCTGCATGTCTTAACAAGAAGCAGCTGAGAAAGCACTAGGCAGTGTGGTAAATCTGGTGCTTCAGAGGATCACACATGTGGACTGAATAACAGTACAAGACAAAAAATGCAATTGTGTTCTCTTTGTGCACACTTACTTCTGGGGCTGAGAATTGTTGCTGTTGTGAGTGACTGATGATAGAAGCTTCACCTCTTGCAGCTCTTCTGCACATACTCCATGATATTTCACAGAATTCACCATTGCTTTTTTTGCATAATATCCTTGACTTCTTTTAGATAACCCTCTGCCCTTGGGTATAAAAATATTTACTATAGAAATATGTCCCCGGGCAGTCTTACAAATGATTCATCTATCTCACTTCATTATCTAGTAAATTTAATCCTACTTCCAATCTAATGAAGTCCATAACAGAAAGGTATATCCCTAGAAGTCTCTTTTGATCACCCTAAAATTTTAGATAGAGTTCAGTGGAATATAGCCCTTCAGTCCCTACATAACTGCCATCCTATTATTTTAAATTACTTTCTATCCATTTTCTGAGTAATGCATAAGAAATGGAACACACCTTCCGGTATCTGCCAGATACATGTACGAAAGCAGGTTCTGCAGGACACAGAATGAATAACAGACCATTTCTTTCCCTAGGAATGGTATTTGATGACATTAATGGTGCTGGGTGTATTCCCCGTAAAGAATGCCACTGTACCTATGAAGGTGAAACTTATGCTCCTGGTGCCTCCTTCTCATCTAAATGCAGATCATGGTAACATACTCCCTTTCTCATACTTCTTTCTAGATGTATTACCCGGACACTTTGAAGACAGGGAAAAATTACTAATTTTCCTTCAAAAAGAAATGTGGAACTACTTATCAGATGAATTACCTTGATTACAGATATTTAAAGGATGTTTACATCTCTGTTTTCTCCTCATGCTTGGAAGCAGAAATTTAAGTTTAGACATAGGTACCCCAATTTCAAGACCAATCAATTAAAGGAGACAATCAAATTCAAATACTAGAGGTGTTTAAAAATGTGAATTATTGTATGTCATTTGCAGCATTACAGTGCAATGCTAGGATACTCATGAAAATACTGTGGAGGACATGACATTAAGCAACATGTTGCATTAGGCAGAATGGGAGATCATATTTGAGAGACATGTTTGACAGATATAATATACATTTTTTCAGTATCACTATAATTACTGAAGTGTTATTGCATAAGTTTACATAAACACATCTATCTATCTATGAATACAAGAACTACAAACATGCATGCTGTTTTCCAAGAAATATTTACCATGTTTGAAGCTTGAGCCTTGCTAATGGAGATGAGGGTGACCGTTCTTATATAGCACAATGTTATATCTGTTCATCAGGACCAAATTATATCCAAAGACAAGATATGAACAGCAATATATAAAAACTTATCACTAGTAAAAATATGCCTACCCCATAGTTATTCTGAGATTTCAAAGCAATGTTCATTTGTTTGACAGTATGATCAATGCTTCAAGAGGAAAATTAAGGCATCAACTGCCCTTATTGCCCTCAACTGCTCTTATTTCATTTGTATTTGCATTACCCAAGGTTACTGAATGCCTTCTTGATTTCAGTACCTGCGTTGGAGGTGAATGGTCTTGTGTGACCCAGTCATGCCTTGGGACTTGCAGCATTCAAGGAGGTTCCCACATTTCAACATTTGATGAGAAATATTATTCCTTCTTCGGAGAATGTAGTTATGTCCTAACCAAGGTAAAAATGAGTCACCATCCTCACTAAAGCAATATGCTAAAGGAAAATATTGTTATTACATATAATGCTGTTTAATTAAAAATACTGGCAACCAGATCAGCTTTCTGAAACTTAGAAGGTCAACATGGAGCCTTAAATGGATTTCATGGGTCTTTCTGTTAGGGTAATACCAAATAAACTTATTGTAGTGGTTTTGTTTTTTTTGATCATCGTTTAAGAATTACACTGAGTTTTTAGGTTCCATGAAGCAATCTACATGCTTCCCATTATTTTTTTAATTAAATATTGCCTGTCTTGTATTTTATAATTACTTCTTTCTAAGCAATGTGTTTATAATATCCATTGCTACTGTCCTTTTGTCACAGTTAATATATATTTCAATGGTTTATTTAATTAACAGTAATGCAATTATTATTGTATTATGCAACTATAATTATACAGAATTCATGGGAGAGGATTTATTTCATTAAGATGATCAACCTTCCAAACAGTAAACATAGAGGCTAGAGTTTAAAAGCAAAAAGCTAAAAAGTTATACAAGTATTTTAAAACCTGAAGTAGAAATTGATGACTTACAAAAATACCTACACTTTACTGGAGTTTTTAGATTAGTAGGGACTGAATTCTGAGCAGATATATCTGAAATAATGACTACAAATTTTCATATTTCAGAACCCTAGGTATATTGGTGTTTATTTGTACTGGAAGAGTGATTGAAACGATTTTCATAAAGACTTCATATTAAATAAAATCATCTCTCAAAAATTTGAACTGAATGTTATAGAGAGAGCCATAAAAACTTAGAAATGAGATAAAGTGAGGTAATTTAGAAATAGATTAAACTAAATCAACTAAATGTTCTGATGAGATTCACAAGCTCAATTCACAATGGAAGCACAGATCCGATTTACAACTTAAATTCCCCTTTTGGCACTAGCGTATAAACTTAGATTCTCAGAGGCTCTAGAGAGTCAGAAAACAGGGACACAAAAGGTCAAAAAACCCAGAGTTTTAATATTAAATTTCCAGATGGCTGTATTCTGGATATCAGCTGCCCTCAACTTAATCTTCATTATGCCAAGAAAGTGATAAGACACGTTTAAAATCACAGCCTTCTCTGTGTTTCCATGTAACATTTTTGTCATTAGGTACATTTTGCATATAACTCACAGAACACAGTCCACTGAAAATCAGAACCAAGAGAAAAACTGAATTTTGTCTTTATTCAGTAGCTTAATGAATAGTGATTTTAGCTTATTTTTCTCCCACGAGAGAATATTTAAATGCATATTTCCTATCCATTAGAAGTATGTTTAAATCACCAGGCTCTTTATTCATCTATTCAGTACAGAAGAGACTCAAATCAATTTGTCTTCACTCCTAGGTAAACACTAAAATCAATGATCAAGAAAGGTACACTTCCTTCTTCTTTAGCATTTTAAACTAGCATTATCTAAACATTAAGAAGTTTTGAAGTTCAGCTTAATATGCTTAACTTTTCCTTGAATATCTGAAGAAATGGATAGCTTCCACTGTGCAGGCTGCATGAATGCCAGTTTACTTGGTGCCTGAGTACTTATATGTAAGAACATATGAGCAGGAAGAAAAGGAATTTTAAAAGATTCACTTTACAAAAAATGCCATTTGAGAGTGAAACTTTTAAACTATTTTAATATAACAAATCCTTTTAACAATATATTTTGTTTTCTTCTTCTAGCTCTGTAACAGCAATGAATTCACTGTTCTGGGAGATATCCACAAGTGTGGCCTAACTGACACTGAGACATGCCTCAAGGGTGTAGCCATCAGCCTAAGTGGAGGACAAACTGTAAGCAGCAAATGTAGTCGTCTATCATTCTGCAGGGATCTTTTCAAAGTTTAATAGACTTAATAGTTTGCAAATGACACATAACAGCACAGACAGGAAATCTGCACTGATTTTTAAATTTTGTTTCATTTGAACATTATTCAAAGAAAGACTAAGAATAAAGTAGGTACATTGGCCATCAAGATTCTACTAATTTTGTCATTTAGTTTTATTTGGGCTTTTGCTTGTTTTCTTTGACAGTTGATGGACAACAGTCATAAAGACTAAAGAAATAGTGTAGGAATGAGAATATCATTACAGTCTCTCCCCACTTTTTTTTTTTCCTTTATCCTTAACTAGATAGAAAACATTTGGAAAGTGTTTTCCCTTTTCTAAATATGCTTGACAATGCTTGTCTTTTCCTGGGGACAGAACATTGTGATCCAGCCTTCTGGCACTGTATTTGTGAATAAGATCTACACACAGCTGCCATTCTCTGCAGGTAAGTTCCCTTGGAAGACTTCTGTGATGTTTCTCATGTTTAACTTTAAAATGTTTTTACATTGGTTAATTGAAAGCCATTCTACCTTTGGTTACACTACAGCAAACCCAAGGTACCCTAGTCTCTCATTTTCAAAGTAATAGGGTTTGCCCATTCAACTCTCAAGATTCTAGCAAAAATATGGTCTAATTTTAGCAATATCTAAATTCAAGATATTCAAGCAATTCAAACAAATAGTATGATTGCACACTTCCAGATCCAAACAGTGCCGTAATCTTGAATCTAAATTCAAGATATTCAAGCAATTCAAACAAATATATGATTGCACACTTCCAGATCCAAACAGTGCCGTAAGAGAGGAAACAAAAAATTGAATATGCAACACGACTCCAATATATCAAATTGTTTAGTTCCCTGCGTTCTCTCTGTCCCTTTGCTCATGCACATTCATCACTGGAGAGTTTCTCTCATGCCAAATCTTCTCAGATACTACTCTACCTGACGAGAAAGCAAATCATGAAAGTACAGTATAGGTCCAGGTTGGAGTCTACCAGTAAATCGTTCTATATCATTATCATGAAGCAAAGATGTTTTTTTTTAAATAGCAGCAGAAGTGTGTGTTTTTTCCCTCATTTCAAAACACTTGAATGAAAGCAGAGGTGTTTTAGACACTTGTTGTTTTGGGCAAGGGCAAAGACAGTCTGTTTTGGTGATGGATTTTAAATCCTAGAAGGATCATTTTTCCTTTGGTTCTTCAGAAATTAGCATGATCTCAAACATACCTGTAGAATCCCTCTATATAATGAACAGCCATTTCAACTGCTCATCTCACATGAAATTATAACTCTTATATTCTTATGACCCTAGCAAATGTCACCATCTTCAGGCCATCATCTTTCTTCATCATTCTGCAAACAACCTTTGGTCTTCAGCTACAGGTTCAGCTTGTGCCTGTCATGCAACTTTTTATAGATTTAGACCCATCACACAAAGGGCAGACCTGTGGTAAGTGATCCTACTGTAACAGCTACCTTTATCAGAAGGCTTCATTCTGCAGGAGACTTTCACAGAACATCTGCTTCTTTTTAGGTCTCTGTGGAAACTTCAATGACATGCAGACAGATGATTTCAAAACCACCAGTGGTGTAACAGAGGGTACTTCAGCTGCCTTTGGCAATACTTGGAAAACTAGGGCTGATTGTCCTGATGTCAAAAACACCTTTGAGAACCCCTGTACTGTCAGCATACAAAATGGTAAGCTCAGCATACATCTATTCTAAGATGGAAAGAAGGAATAAACTGGTCAACCACCAAGCATTTATCCAAAATAACAGTGGACCATTTATATACATGTTATTTTACTCAGCTGACACTAGAAGTCTTCAATTAATAAATAATAACTAGGATAATATTTTGGATCTTCAACAATATTCCTTTGGGTAAAGAAAACAAGTATATTCCCCAACTTACTTAAAGGGAACTGGAACCATACAGTGTATCAGGGATCCATTCCTGGAAAGGAACGATTGTCATCATCAGGAAAAAAGCTATGCATAGCCCCACTGAAGGTTGGACTAAGTGTGGTCCTTCCACTGTTAAACTGATAACCAGGCTTACAGTTCAGACTTTCATAGCTCTCAGGCTCTATTTAAGTCAATGAAACGTAATTTTTGAGCATTCACAAGCTACTCTTGTTTTCTGAGGTGACCTAGTGTATTTTTAATTCACAATGTGACCCTTCTTTTTCAAAATTCAGCTAAGACAGATTAAGAACATTCAGTCTATGAAGAGTTCACATTTCTGTATAGAGGAAGTTAAAGACTGTTTGTTTCTCAGCAAACGCAGAGATGAATTCTACTGTAAAGTTAAGCTTCTGCAGGAAGCATAGTTACATTGAGACAAGAATTTAGACAGCACAATAGAAGATCTTACTGTGTTTATAATTCACAGACCAGTATGCTCAGCACTGGTGTGGAATGCTCTCCGATACCACAGGACCTTTTGCTGAATGTCACTCAACAGTGAATCCAGAAGTTTATCAGAAGGTATTTGGCTCTTAACTTTTCCCCATTTTAAGGAAAAAAACTCGTATTTCTGATACTAACACCTAAGAAAATAGCTTGCCAGTTGGGAGGAGATGCATTCATGATAGTTCTTTTCAAGGCAAGGATTCGTTTTTATCTACATGACATAATAATTACTGCTTTGTAAAGGTATCTTTTTTCTATTCCCAGGAGGATAAACTTACAGTTATATTCCTGCTGCCCATATTTTTAGGTACTAACCTAAACGCCTAAGCTAGGAACTTGGATTCCCTGGACTTCTTATAAAAGGAAAAAGCTGTCTCTTCTGAGATATAAAGAAAGCTTTAGTCAGAATTTTAACTAGCATTTTGCATAGTAGCTCTGAACTGAGCTCTGAGCATAGAAGCTCAGAAGGCTTCTGCATATATCCAAGACAAAGCAACAAAGATATTTAGATAAGAGGTTAACAAAAATTTTCCAGGAATTCAAGGTGATGAAGCTGTGGAACAGACTATGTAGGGACTTTACAGTGTCTCCCCCCCATTGGAAATCTGTAAGATTAAGTTCAACAAACATCTTCTGGAATGATAATATTATAGTGACCTTGCCTGGCATAACAACACATTAAATGAGTTCTTGTTTTCTTCACTCAGATGCAGAGAGCCCCAGCTCCTAAGCCCAAGCCCTAAAAGTTGGGCGGCATGATCAAATACACTCTACTTGTTCTAAGAAACCTACCAATACCTGAAAAAGTGAAACAGAAAAAATAAACAAGAAAAAATAAAAATAGTTCAAAGTTGTGGCCCTCTGCTTACTCACTCTCCTTACAAATAATCTTTATTGAAAGTGCTCAATGAAATTAACAAATTAAAAACAGGCATGTGTTTACTTACACATATGGACTACACCCACTTTTAGCTCTAATGAATGTGACACTCTAAAAAGTACAGAGCACTGTGGCTTTAATGTGACAATCTGATGATTGTATGTTATCCTCTGTCCCTAGAACTGCATGTTTGACACATGCAACTGTGAGAAGAGTGAGGACTGCATGTGTGCTGCCCTTTCCAGCTACGTCAGAGCCTGTGCCACTAAAGGAGTTCTCCTCACTGGATGGAGGAGCAAAGCTTGCAGTAAGTCCTATTTACTTTTGCCTCCTGAAAATAATCATTGAGAAGTCCCCACTCCGCAGCTCTCAGGGATTCCCACAGTAAATGGTGTTAAAATACGTTTTAAGTACAATTTGCGGAGGAAGGGAATACCACAAAAGACAAGCAGTAAGCAGAGAAATATAAAAAAAAGAAGTTTTGATACGTTACTAGTTCAGAAAGAGCAGAAGCAATATGGATTTTAATATCCTTGCAAAAGGAATAAACTAAGTAGAGTGTTTCTTAATATATTTTCACAAAAAATATATAAGTAGCAATGAAAAAAAGACACTGTGAATTAAAAAAAAATCAATTACTTTTTTTAAAAAAACGAACAAAATATTTGTATTCATGACACATTTATAGGGGAAATCTCTGCTCTAGCAGTACAAAATAATTACACTATCGAGGATATCAGTAAAGTACATGTACATACATTGCCATGTTTATGATATATACTTTATGTCAAATACTGCTTTTATACCTATGTAAATTCTTAAATGAACTGCAAATGTATCTCAACTTTTTACTCTCAAGCAAAATACACCACCTTGTGTCCAAAATCCTTGAAGTACACTTACAATGTTGATTCATGCCAACCCACCTGCCGATCTCTGAGTGAGCCTGATGTCACGTGTAGCATCAAGTTTGTTCCAGTTGATGGCTGTATCTGCACAAATGGAACCTACATGGATGAAAGTGGCAAATGTGTGCCTGCTTCTAGCTGTCCTTGTTACTACAAAGGAATGCCTCTGTCTTCTGGAGAAGTTATTCATGATAACGGTGTTGTCTGGTAAGAGATTTTTAAACAGAACAATGAGATTGGATATAGGTAACCATGAAACCACATATAAATTATTCAATCTATTCAAATCAAATTAATTTCTCTCCCTAATAATTTCAATACAAAAAAATCACAGATCCTCAAAAACTGTTAGGGCAATTCATGCTAAGAAGATCATACTTAGACTACCTCAGAAATTCAACAAACCATACTGTGGTGGGTTAGCCTTGGCTACCAGCAAAACTCCCACCCTATCAGTCACTCGCTCACTCCCCACCGCACATACTGTTCTTACCCATGGCTGTAAAATACTCGTTCACTGGTGAAAGATACTTGATAATCCCATTATTCTCATTCTGAATGGAATCTAAGCTATTCTGGAGGACAGTTTTTAACCAGGCAAATGGATAAAACACACCTATCTTTACATAGTATATACTTGTATTTTGGTCTGCTTGAATATAAAATATTTTTGAATAGTACAATCTATTCTGATAAAGGACATGTTTTCACTGGTTTATCACAGTAATTTTTCATTATTTCAAATTCGTTAATAAATGAGGAAAAGCAAAAACATATCAATTTACTTTTATTTTTATAGCACTTGCACCTATGGAAAGCTGAGCTGCATTGGAGAGAAACCTGAACCAGGTAACATATCACTTGAGGTTTTTTTAACTCTCTGTTTCCATTTTCACTCTTTTCAGGTTTTGTTTTGTTTTTTTCTGTCAGAATGATGTAAATTTTACAAGTCTGAAATCAAACAAGAAAATGAATTGGTGACTTCTGTGATGTAGAGGATACTCTGAAATATATAATGAAACACTGTCTTACATTTCAGACGGCTGAAACAAGTTATAACCCTCTGCATTGCCATGGGAAAAGAGTAGTTGATCACTTCACTGAATGTGAGGAGAAAACTGACCACATTTTAAATAAAATAAAAGTACTAAAACAAACAAACAAGCACACACACACACACAAAAATCCCCAAAGTAAACCTTGATCTTCTTTTTCTTGGGTTTTTTTTTTTTTTCCTGGAAGGAAGTTTTTCACAAAGCTGACTAAACACTAATTTCCATGAGTAGTCCAAACATAAACACAAAAAAGCAGATGAGCATAACTTCAAAACATCATTCAGTTTCTGCTCAAATACATTTTATTAAGATACAAGTATCTCAGAAAGGAATCTTAATTTTATGTTTCTTCAGTTTGCACTAAGGAAACACAAAGATACAAGTATGTGGTTGATCTCACCATTATCATGGCTTTTCTTTCTTTCAGTCTGCGTACCTCCCATGGTCTATATTGACTGTGGCAATACCACTGCAGATATGGTAGGAGCAGGATGCCAGAAAAGCTGTCAGACTCTAGATATGGAATGCGTAAGTATAGATTCTTTATACCCAGTTGAAAGTATTTGAAACTAGATCTCTTCTACAATTACCAGCTGCAGCTGGACTCTTCCATCAGGAGAATCTTTCAAGTCATATTTTTTATGTGGTCCTTACAGTACAGAACGCACTGTGTCTCTGGCTGTGTATGTCCTCATAACCAAGTGTTAGATGGCAAAGGTGGCTGTATAGCTCCAGAAGATTGTCCATGTGTTCACAATGGGAATTCCTACAGTCCAGGAGAATCAATCAGAGTTGGCTGTAACAACTGGTAAGGACATATTGAAAAATATTATTTTCAAGCATCTGAAAGGCAATAATTTAATAGGTGAATTACAGCATTTCACTCTAGCAGTATCAAGATGTTTAGGAAGGAATCCTACATAAGATGATCCACTTAGTACCTAAAAATCAAGCTCTACCTGTTTTTTATAAGAGCACATAACGCAGAAATTACGAGTGGTCAGAAGAACAATATCATTTGGATGTTGTCATATTCACTCAAGTCAAGAAAGCTTTTTTTACTTTCAGGCAATCCCTACATTTTAATACATCCAACACTACTTTGAAATGTGAAGTATTTAAAGTATTTTCTAACCAAAATTATTCATGACATCAGGAAGTAACACAATCTTTGGGTAAATCCCAAAGCCTCTTGAGCTGTGCTGCATTTCTGAGGATAAACAAATCTTGTTTTTTCATCATAAGCTTAAAACATTTTAAATTCAGATTGACATACATGCAGGAATCTACATATAGATACATTGTGTGTATGTGTTTTTTTTTTTACATTTGGAGTGCTTTTTGTCTTGTGTAGTACATGTAGAAACAGAAAATGGCACTGTTCCGAGGAACCTTGCCTGGAAACCTGTTCTGTTTATGGAGATGGGCATTACACCACCTTTGATGGCAAACGCTTTGATTTTGAAGGAGATTGTGAATATGTTCTGGTCCAGGTAACATAGTCTTTCCCAGATTTTTGGACTATCAAAGTACCTTGTATTTTACATATGTACTTTATATTTACATAACTATGTAGCAAGTTAACACTACATATCATTCCATCGTTTCAGAACTACTGTGGTCAACAAGGTATGAATCAGGGAACCTTCAGAGTCATCACTGAAAACATTCCCTGTGGCACTACAGGAACTACCTGCTCTAAATCTATTAAAGTTTTCTTGGGGGTAAGTATTTGCTTTAATAAGTTGTATGTCAGGCCTAATGTGCCAGGAGGACAGAACAAGCTGTCCCAAATAGACTGCATCATGAAAGTGTCCTCCAAGACAGTGAAAATGTTCTTTGATCACTGACAATGATTCTGCTCTCTGCAAGAGAAAGGAAAGGAGGAAATTCTAAAAAAAGTTGTTTAACATGAGTTTGTTGAAAAGAATAACTTTTATGATAATAGAGTTATTATTTCCATGACAGTTAGTGGCAATACATAAAACCATACCCAATAGGTGACATTTTTAATTGGCCTCTAACTTTTTCTTTTCCTGTCCTAGAACTATGAGCTGGTACTCAGTGATGGACATTCTGATGTCATCCAGAGGACTCCTGGAGGAAAAATGCCATTCCAAATACGTTCCATGGGCATCTATCTGGTGGTTGACACTACTGCTGGCCTGATACTCATGTGGGACAAGAAAACCAGTATATTCATCAAACTTAGTCCCAGCTTTCAGGTACATTTTAAAATCCAAAACCTGGATAAAATTATTTCTGAAAGATATCCATGTTATCTGTTAAAAAAAAATATGGAAATTTAGGCTGTAACCAGAAGACTGAAAGAGCAGCAATTACATATTATTATCCTTGTTGACTAACACTGTGTACTACACATTTTCCCCAAATTGTTATTCAGCAATGGCATAACAGCAACTACATCAATAGCTTTCTTCATGAAAAACCCTCACTGAAGAGGTATGTTCAGGATTAGATAAAAATAATTAGCTCAATAATAAAACCATTAACCCATTAATCTAGTCTGCTTCCTATCCTTATCCTTTCCAACAAGTTAGAAACATCTCTTCATGAAAGGTATTTTATGAAAATGTTAAGGTCTGTTACTGAAGAATCCAAGATAATTTTAAATAAAATTAATCCTGAGATCTGTTGCTCACAGATACTGAGAGACTGTACCTTGCTGATCTTTGTCATTTTGTATTTATCTCCATGTAGGGACATGTCTGTGGACTTTGCGGAAACTATGATGGCAATGGAAACAATGACTTCACTACTCGCAGTCAGTCTGTGGTAGGAAATGTGCTGGAGTTTGCCAATAGCTGGAAAGTGTCTTCTAGTTGCCCAAATGCCAATCGTACCAAGGATCCATGTACCGCAAACCCATACAGGAAAGCCTGGGCACAGAAGCAATGCAGCATCATTACCAGTGAAGTGTTTGCAAAGTGTCACTCCCAGGTATGACAAAAACTTGTCTTAAATTCTCTTGAGCTAGAGATTATACTAATTTTTATGTGGGACAGCTGAAAAACAAACTAAAATACACTTTGTAATGTTTGAGAAAGTGAAGTCAGACCAAGTTCCAGGAAGACTGCATAGAGAGTATTTTCACTTCCATTTTCTCAGCTTGTGCCTTGAGCTAGTATGCTAAAGAAATAGATAGTTGGGTTGGTATTTTTTAATATAAAGAATAATCGCAGATAAATTACAGGATACTTTTATTTTCTAATGACATCATTTTCTGCTAATATAAATATCAGCCACCTGATATATGTGGCAGTGTGCTAGCTTGTACTAATGGAACAGTATTCTATTTGCAAATGTATTTTCAGCATGAAATAGCTCTTAGCATTATAAGTTACTAGTAATAGCTTTGTTCTACATTTCCCTCTTGATTGTTCAAAGCATTCTCAGGTTTCTTCCTTTCTTCTCTTTCTCAGACATACAGAGTTGTCAGTTTCAGATACTTTATTCAGCTTTTTTAGGACAGTGAATGCCTTTTCAAAGAGGACAAATCCATGAAAACTTAAATGTTTTCTACAACAGGTTGAACCAAATGAATATTATCAAGCATGTGTGGATGACGCTTGTGCCTGTGACACTGGCGGAGACTGTGAATGTTTCTGTACAGCAGTAGCTGCCTATGCTCAAGCATGCAATGAGCTGGACATCTGCATTTCATGGAGAACACCATCCATTTGTCGTGAGTCTCACCTTAGTACTTTTTGAAGGAGTGCAGAGGAAAAGAAAAGACAAGAAATAAGGAAAAGCAAATAGAATGATGAGAGAAAGAAGGACAAAATTGTATTTGTAGGAGGCACTGCTATATTCTAAAAGCAGCAAAAAACCCCACAAACACAGCTGGGTAAATCACTGGAAACAAATTTATCTTCATAATGAAACCACTGATAGTAACTTTACCAGTGTTGTCATTAGTGCCTGATTTACTGGTCAATCATGATACACAACCAGTGAACTATATATAATATTACATTACATTCCCACCTGTCTACATCATGCTTGCTGTAAATAAATATTAGTGCATACTAGCTAAAATCAGTGATTCAAGAAATTGATTTTTCATGCTTAATGTGTAACTCTGTTCTATGCTTTATAACTTTATTGGTGTCAAAAGGGGGTAGAAGTGTAACAATTGTATTAAATTAGAAGTAAGACAATATACTGTTCACCTGCTGTGTGATTATACTGATCACATGGGATTTTTACCCAGCAAAACCGAAAGATTGTAGAGCAAAAAGGTCAAAGGTCTTTTTCTGTTGTTTCATTTTCCTCTAGCTCTGTTCTGCGATTACTACAATCCACAAGGAGAATGTGAGTGGCACTACAAGCCATGTGGAGCCCCTTGTATGAAGACCTGCAATAATCCAAGCGGGAACTGTCTTCATGAGTTGAGAGGTTTGGAAGGTAAACATAATCTCATGCCTCATATAAAAAGTTAAAATGCAATATGATTAACCAAATTTATATTACTCAGTATACGACATGTCTGTATTAGAAATTATAAGAAGAGATTTTCTACCTAGTATCTTACTCCCTAATGGATCATGACCTTGTTTAGAGTGAAGATAAGGACAGAATGCTCCAAAGCTTATTGTGAAATCAATGAAATAGCACTAACAGAGTCTGAATTTCAACTTATAATTGAGACAATTTGGGGAGAGCAGATAGATATAAGCAGAGTGTAAAGTTACTTCTATTTGTGAAAGGCCAGTGTCAACATAACTCTCATCTTTTTATTGCAGGCTGCTATCCACACTGTCCAAAGAATAAACCCTATTTTGATGAAGATACCATGACTTGTGTTTCTAATTGTGGTTGTTATTACAACGGAAAAAATTACAAACCAGGAATGCAGATGCCTTCAGAACAGAATTGTCAATCATGGTAGGATTAATAAAGATTTTTAAATCTAAATTTAAAAAAATTTAAAATTGAGTTTAAAGTTGTGAAACATAATTCATTACGCATTAAGGTTTTTTGTCTGCCAACAGGAACTAGGCCAGTCACAGGCTGCTGAATGATGTCTAATTTTTTTACATTCCTAGGACCTTAAATGATGATACGGTGAAACATTTTATTATAAAGAATTTAATTTACTATTATTTATTATTTATATACATTGTTTTACTATTAATTATTCTGTATTCTTAATAAAGTACTTTTAAATTGTTAAATTAAGTAAAACAAAATTAAAATACTAATAGTAGTGAATAGTCTGAGAATTTTATTAGGATATCCCTAAAATCATTATGTGAAATTATTTAGAAGTTAGTAGACAACTAATCTGCATAGTTTTGAGCTTGCTTCTGTTCCTGCACTGCTACTTGTAATTTGTAACAGTTAACAAGTATTCCCACACGTTGTGTCATGTCATTGACATGACATTCTGGGCCAAGTGCTCTAAGCCTTCTATCAAAAAACATGACGTTAGCAGAACCAGTTGTGAAGCAGTTAACACCTGTACCAAGATAGCTTTACAATAGCTACACTTGAGTACTTTAAGCAGTGCACCCAGAGTGGCAAAGAGCTTAGCATGAAGCCCACCTGAGCTTCTCTACTTTCATGGCATGTTTTGCAGTCCATAGACAGCTTTGCCTGCATCATCTATCTCATTAACACCACTAAACCTAACCTGTTAAATACATCTGTATTTACTTAAGTTTATTCACTGTACAGATGCCTTTAATCACTGTAAATAA
Organism: Scolopax mira; assembly: GCA_004320125.1. Classification (NCBI taxonomy): domain Eukaryota; kingdom Metazoa; phylum Chordata; class Aves; order Charadriiformes; family Scolopacidae; genus Scolopax; species Scolopax mira. The sequence goes on from BJBW01011848.1 coordinate 93,875, forward strand.
ATATGTCAAAATTCAGTTCTTAACAGATAATAGATAAATTCCCTTCAAAAATAGAATGCATTCTTGCATCTTTTGGAAGTCTGATGGAAGTTCTCTGTGTAGATATCAACATCTGTGATACAGAGATCTTTTCTCAAATGATATATTTACTGCACTTTCTCTTCTGAAAAATAAGTGTACCTATCAGGGAGATAACACTGCAAATCACCCTTCCCAACTATGTTGTTCCCAGCCTCCAAAAGCACCAATACTGCATATTTAGTATGCTGGCACAGAAAATTTGCCTTTCTTGACAGAAGACCGAGTGATCTTACTGAACCTGAATTTGTACAGCAGAACCGAATATCTAACTCAGAGAAGATAGGTTCTTTCTACATTTAAACAGATAATGAATAGCAAAGGATCAATAGCAAAAAAAAAAAAAGAAAAAAAAAAAGACAAGAACCTATATATTGTCATTCATCTTCTCCTTTTTTATCTTTTCAGCGAATGCACAAAGCATGGGAAAAGATGCAAATATGATGAACACGGTATGTTGACAAATTTGGTTTTATCTGAATAGGATGCACTTAAGGTACTTCGCTCTGTTTTTCAGGTACCAAGGAATAACACTCTCTTTTGATTTACAGAATGTGTCTGCATTTATGAGGGACAGAAATACAACTATAAAGATGTGATTTACAATACTACAGATGGCACAGGAGGGTGTATTCTCGCAATCTGTGGTCCCAATGGAACACTTCAAAGGTTTTTCTATGACTGCCTAACCTCAACATCACCCACGACAGCAACAACTTCCACAGGTACATCCTTCATAGCCCATACAAGCGTGTTCTATTCATTAGTCAGTAAAATGTACCTACAACACCATGCCTACACTCACAACATAAATAAACTAATATGTCTTCAAAACAGATGTCAGTAAGTCTCATTTGTTATTAGTGTTTTGTTTCAGTCAGTATCTGGTAACCAAATAGATACAAGGCAATAAAAAGAGAAAATAAAACCACTTCTGAAACACATAAATGGAAAGCGCTCCACAGTGGTTTAATAATTTAATTCTTTTGCTTATCTTCATAGTGGATGATAAAAAACAGTATTAGACTTATTATCTGTAATTAGAACTATTGCTATACCAGGAATAATCCTTACTGAAAAAAAAATACAATCATTATTTTTCCTATTAAATTACAGAATTATTCCATTCTGTAAAATTCCTGGTAGAGTTCATTGTATTTATAATTACAGTGTTAAGTAACTTGCTCAGATATTGACAGTGAGATACTGAAATTTTTATTTCTAGAATTCTGTTTTGCATTCTTCAGGCTGATAGTCTCTAATTACTATGGGCATATAAAATTTATTTTTATTTTAAATTTTAATTGTTTTATGTTAAATTTTAATTTTATGTTCAATTTTATGTTAAAATTTAGAACTACAGGTTTTGAAACCACAGAAACCACCAGCACTGCTGGAATTTATTAGTCTTTTCCCAACCATTTCACAATGAGGATTCACCTACAGAAGCTTATGTTCTCCAACCAGTAAATGGTTTCAAGAGTGACAAAGGTAGACAAGAGTGTAGAAGTGCTCATAACACTGCATTAGATGTCTTTTACTTCAAACAGAGGAACAAAGACAATGCAGTATATTACATGAGGATTCAACTCATTTGGAAAAAAAAATGTATCTCAATGCACAGACAAAATGTTATTCATTTCACTGGATTTGAATCTGGGCTTTGAAATTCCACAGATATTAACAAACATGAAAACAAAATACAAACCAAGCAATAATACTAAATGAATTCTAAAAAAAAAAAGTGAGATATTTTTCTTTCCCCAATGTATATAAATTATACCCAAGACTTATTTTAGCACTTTGTAAAAGATAGCTTTTTTTTTCTCTTTCACAGTGTCACCAACTACATCAGTATGTGTTCATGAAGTCTGTGAGTGGTCAGAATGGTATGATGGGAGTCTGCAAACCCCTGGCTACAATGGTGGTGATTTTGAAACCTTTGATGATTTAAGAGCTAAAGGTTATGCAGTCTGTAATGCTCCACGGGCTGTTCAATGCAGAGCAGAGAAATTCCCAGATATACCACTGAATGACCTTGGCCAAAAAGTAGAATGCAGTACAACAAATGGGCTTATATGTTACAACAGAGAACAAATTTCAACAATGTGCAACAATTATGAAATAAGAATATTATGCTGTGTTTTTGAACCATGCTCTTCCACAACACGTTTCAGCACATCAACACCGATCACAACTACAGCTAAGAGCACAGAAACATCAAGTACAACTGAAGAAAATACATCATTTTCAACCACTACATCACTAGTTACTACAACTTATGAAATGACAACATTCACACCTTCATCTACTAGTGAAACAACCATTAGCACAACAGAAATTACACGTCCTGTCACAACCTCTCCCTCAACTTCTAATTGCATCAAAGAAGAGTGTTACTGGTCAGAGTGGTATGATGTAAGTTATCCCGGCTCTGGATACAATGATGGAGATTTCGATACAATTGAGAATATTGAAAAAAAAGGATACAAAGTCTGTGATAACAGAAAGGCTGTAGAATGCAGAGCAGTAAGGTTCCCAGATACACCATACCCCCTACTGGAGCAACACATAATATGTAATACAGAAGAAGGACTGAAATGTTACAACAAAGACCAATTACCACCAATTTGCTACAACTATGAACTAAGATTTAAATGCTGTAGAAATATCACAGTACCATGCCAGCCAACAATACCAACCCACACAATTACAGAAGAAACAAAACCAACCCCAATTTTCTCGACAACAATAAGTACCTCATCCACAGAAATCTTAACAACACCGCACGTACAAACAAAGCATAAGACAACTACGGAATCAACACCTCAACTAGAAACAGAATATATTCATACAAAAATAACATCACAATCAACAACAAAAAACCAAAATGAAATGAAGACCACAACAACTTCAGGATCCATGACGACACAGTCCAATTTTTACCCCATCGAAAGCTCAACCACCACCACCACCACCACTTCCGTCGCCCCCACCACGACACCCTCCACTTCTTACCCCATCGAGACCTCCACCACCACCACATCCACCACCACCTGTGAACCCGAAGTCTGCTCCTGGAGCGAATGGTTCGACGTCGACTTCCCCTCCTCGGGGCCCAACCAGGGAGACTTTGAAACCTACCAGCACATCCGGGCCGC
>BJBW01011849.1:0-45211 GCA_004320125.1 Scolopax mira
GCTGAAGTCAAGGTAGATGACATCTGCTGCTCTCCCTTCATCCAACCAACCAGTTATAGCATCATAGAAGGCTATCAGATTGGTCATACATGATTTACCTTTGGTAAACCCATGTTGCCCACTTCCAATAGTCCCCACAGTGAATTTCTTACTATGTGTACAAATTCTCTCAGTGGCTTCTTTTGGTAGCCTTTTCCTAAGGACTTGCTTATGTAAAAGTTCTTCAAGAATTCCTGTGTTTGGTTCTAGTTTTGAAACTGTATCTCTGTAAGAAATCATGATGGCCACTGGTGAATCTTCTGGCACCCAGGCCTGAGTTGGTTTTGCATCTGCAGTAATAAACATTTTCAAATGGAGGAGGAATCATATCTTCAGTGTCTGTTATGCATAATTCACTTCAAAATGTGTTTTGATCTTTTTTTCACAATGCAGAATACTGAGAAAGATATACTTTCTCAATAAGGAAGTAAATGAAGGCCAAAACCTAAGACATCTCCCTTCAACCTTAAGTACCATCAAATAAGAAACTCCTAGTTGTTGTTCGAGTTCCTGGAAGTCACAGCATATTTCAAGGGACACAGCAGAGCGAGATAAAGATCTAGATATTGTGCTGCATTTTAGCAAGGCAATTTTTTTTCACTGCTTACTATGAAATATTGTTTCAAAATAAAGCTTATTTACCCAGAAAAAACCAAATATCAACATACAGTGCAATGCTATCACTCCAGCCCCTCTACTAGAAATTAGAACCAACACTATTCTGGCTCCTAATAGAACAACAAATTTTATTTTTTAAACAAAAGAAAAAGTATCAGCAGAAATGCAAAACTTATCTGGACTTTCATGTAAGTGGGAGTGATACAAATGCCACCAGTTTTGCAAGAACACAGAAGTGAATTTCTGTTTAACTCCTTTAAGTTACTCTTTTTTTGTAAAACCAAAGGAATTTTTGCAGCTTCAGTACTGTAGATTTTGTAAGCTAGCATTATATCTGTCAAATATATAAAAGACCCATATTTATCCTTCCGCATTTCACAAAATTCATGTTTTGGGACAGTTTTGTCTTGGTGTGGGCTCCCTTCACACATGCTGACAAGTGACTTTCTTACATTCTGTTTCTATCTGGTTTCTCATATAGGCAGAAATGTTTCAGCAAAAGATTCATAATAAGTTTTGTCTTTTGTGTTTCTTACTGTCTCAGTACAAAGAGAGATATCCTTGGCATTTTTTGCCTACGGATCTAAAAATGCTGGGCTTTTGTTTTCTACTTATTTGTGCATAACATATGGTATCTAAAATGTACCTGCCACAAAATGCTGCTGAGAATAATTCATAAAGCCTATGAGACAATCTCTGATGTCCTGATTTCTGAAGATTCTCTTCCATTAGCTCAAAAATTTTTTTAGTAGTCATTATATTGTACAAATGGTTTCTTAGTCTGAATCCAAGTGTTCAATTTTCAGACCTGGACATAGGAGAGAGGCATAGCTAGTCCCATTTTTTGCTCAGTGTTCCCCCCTTTCTCCATAATTTTTTCTCTGTAAATATATGTAATTATAGATCTCCAACAGCACCACGCATCAGCACACAAACTGCTGTTTAGAACTGGCTCTATTATGTGGTGGGAATAAGTTCTAGTTTGGAACACAGGAACATGGTAGCATGACCACTTGCCCTAAGGGAAAGATGTATGTTCATTTGTGTTGCAGTGAAAGTAAGAGCACGGCTATGCACTAGAGTGGAAACATTTGCATGTACTTGTGCTGTGGAGATCACTGTAGAGCTATACAATAGGTAGGAAGGCTGATCATTTTTATATTTTAGATTAGCATATATACAAGTCACATATATATTAAACGCTTGTTTTTTTAATTAAGTTACTGTTCTCCATATACTCAGCAAGTGAAATCTCAATGACTGTACAGGGTTTCTGCTTAAACTCATTTATAACTAAATACTACCAGGCTTGCAAACTTGTACCTCCAATTCCAAAAACCTGTCTAACTTTGGAATATTGGAGTCAGTCCTGAAGATTATAAGGCATTAGTTCAGTGTTCAAGGAAGATTGATTGATAATGTAAATATTTGTATAATCCAAATGAAGTCCTAGTAGTCTGAGGCAAAATAGCAGAAAAGCTGCTACAGTGTTCAAATGTCAAAGGATTAGGATACAATTATCTCAATAATTTTAATTTAATTAAAATAAATCTTGTCAAGCATGATTTCTGGTTTTTTTTGGAGAAGGCTGCAGTTTAAATTAATAAAAATACTGGCATAGTAGTAATAACTATGCTTTTATAAAAGATTAATTCATTAATGCATGATGAATCCTGTTTAAAAATGTTGCCATTCTTTAACAGCATAGATATAAATAGATCAATATATATTGATCATAATATATAAATAAATCATAAATCGATCGAACATCAATGAACATTAAAAACTGACTGGTGGATCTCAAAAGTTTTGGGGGATTCATCATTGAAAGGGTTGTATTTCTTTTTAACATTTCTAACAGTGAGTTGAAAATAGTTATAAATATCTGATGTTATGGGATAATTTAAAGTGGGTGGAAGAGAAAACAATGAGATTAGTCATCTGCATCACTTAGTAAAGTAGATCCTTTCAAATAGAGTGTGGTTTCATACACCCAGTCACAATGTCATGAAGCCAGACAGGGAGTAGGTCTGATGTATGCATAATGCATTTCTACTTAGGAAACCTGGAGAAATTAATGGACAATTTATTTGAACTCCTGGGATGATACTGTGGCAGCAAATGGAAGCCACATTTTTGGTTATTTAAATACAACAAGGGCAATGACTACTTGCCTTTGGAGGCATTATTGGTGAGACTAATGCTGGAATACTGCAGTTCTGTCTTCCACAGATTTAAAATTTTGAAACTTCACAAAAATTATTTCTGAGTTGAATGACAAATGTAAAAACCTCAAGTTTAGTGTCCTATGATACAGAGAGTCAGATAAGCTCACGGTTCCTCTCTGACCTTAGCTCTCTGAGTGTGAATCATAAGCTGTGACTTCTTCCTTGGACTGAGATATAGTCTATATTGAAGTATTTTCTCTTGCTACTCTCACACTTACTACATTCGATACTATGAGCATCTTTTGATGTGAAGAAAGGTATGTAAAAATGCTGAAACAAACTATCCTACTCCTCCCGTGGAACCTAGTGGAGATTTTAAGATAGATGGACGTCTTACCTTCAGGCAAGGGTATTTTTTTAGACCTGTGTCTAAGTCAGAGGACAGAGAGAAAACTCCAAAACAGTGCTGGTTTTCAACAATCTTTTATTTAACTTGTGGCTCACAAGATGTGAATATAGATTATTTTTTTTTTTAATAGGCACTGTTGCCTATTATCTGAAAAACTTCAGTAGCATTTGTGACTTTTAAGTTCTGCCATCTTAAATTTAAACACTGTCTCTGAGCAACAGAAATCTCTTTTATCATATTTTGATGTTCAAATGTAGTTTTTCAATTTTGTTTGACTTTACTACACAGAACAGATTCTAATATTTAAATACTGTTCTCTGGCTGCTGGCCTGTTGAGTCACCTTTACATCAGGACAGGATATTATCTGGCCTATAAAATAAAATCTGCAGTTTGTTGTTAGTCACTTATATCAATGAATGTTGTAATTCTAATTCAGGTTCTTTAGTCTAAAGTCAGCCATGCTACTTAATCTTTTAGAACAGCTACACAAAGAAACCTTCTCAGCCTAATGGATTCAGGCATCTCTTTCCTTGGCTGATACCCAGAAATTGATTGTTAGTTTCCTTCTTCTTTTCTTCTCCCTTTAACTGAGAGAAGTGCCTTAGAGCAAGAAACCTCTTTTCCATCCTCAGGGAAGGCTGCTGTATCCATACAAGACCAAATCCCCAGCCCTATGAACTGTAATAGGAGCAGTAAGAGGGAGCAACCTTTTCCTTGCTGCTGAAAAGCACCCCTTCCTTGTTTTGCCTGCAATGCACAGGAAAATCATACCTATTTTTGTCAATCCCCAGTGTAGTTCTACAGTTAAGAACCATTTGCAGGATGAAAGGAATGGAATATACTTCAAAAGAAAGCCAAACTGCTCTTCTTAACAATTAATTTCAGCTAAAGTAACTCTGCTTAAAACTAGAGCAGAGTTTAAAATTTATATCTCTCAGTACATCAAAGCAACTGGGGAAGAGCAAGACTGATTTTAAAAGATGGAGGTATGCAGAGATTATTGCCGAAATTTTGACTGAACATTAAATTAGTGAAGCCGAGTGTGTGCTTCTTGCATCTTGCATTTGAGAAGCTGTGCCTTTGACCTTCGGTCCCCCTTCCACTGGGAGCTCTTTCTCCTTCATTATAGAGAGAGCACTTTCTGCTATTAGAATCACCCTTTCACCACTATCTGACTGATGCATATTTCCTCTCTTTCACTTAACTCCTCATATTAATTTTTTCCATATATTTAGCCCTATTTTATACACCAATGCTTAGATGTATAAACTAAACTTAAGTGCTGAAGGGGAAAACATGGATCCCCAAATTTCAGTTCAGCTACTTCTGAACTCATGAGTACCTGGTAGGCTGAGCCACCAATGTTTTCCTTAGAAAACTACCAAAGTGTTTGAGCCGCTGTTAATGAGCATGCACAAAGGGACATCTGGGCTTGCCAGTGGGAAGCAGCTGGGTTTCTGGCTCCTACCCCAGCTTACTAAAGTTTGGATGTAAGTGTTCTTCTGTGTCTTAGGCTACACTGCTCTGGTTCAGCATAGTACCAGGAGAAGTGTCCATACTTTTTCCGCAAGGTCTGTTATCAGGCTACTTACTGTGGATATTTCAGGCTTGATTTGAATTATTTTCAATCTCTAAAGAGACTGGTTTATGCTTCCTACCTTTCAGATGAATTCACTGCCTGTATGATTAGTAGGATGTTTGAGGATAAATATCTCCAATACACTCTTGCTACTTTTCATTAAATAAAGGAACATTGAACTATACAAGAAAGAAGGCCTCTTTCATTCTTTTTGCCTTTCAGTGCTACAAGGATTTCATTACAAAATCAGCTGAAGACACTTCTGAAGCCTAAAAGATGCCAAGCCTGTGTTTAAATTTGTACTTTTTAAAGCTAAAATCAGTGTCAAAAATTGCTCCTAAAATCTATGTACAATTTTTATTTAGTTATCCAAGAAAATACAGCACTGTGGAAGGAAATTTTGCAGTTTGGCTAGCTTTCCTTTTGGCCTGGTGTCTTCTAGAAACAGCAAAGATACACTGTGATAATGTATAGAAACATATACTAATGTAGACCAAAAGGAGCCTCTGGACCTCATCTGATCCACCCTCCTGCTCAATGCTTGAATCATGTTGTCTTAATTCTCTTACTGCAGAAGAGGACTCAGAATGATCTAGCATGAGTTTCAGCTGACAGCTATAGGGAAAATAGTATAATTGGAGGTGGATGTGGATTCTTCATATAAAAAAGTGATGAATAAATTAACTCTAGTGATTTTTTAACCAAATTGCATAGGAACTGTGTGAACTCCAATGTTATGTGTCACAAAGATGAGAACACAACCAGTGAACTTGCCGGCTTTCCCACTTTGGAGTTAGAGGTTCTTGCTTAAGTATAACATATATCAAGTGTTTTCTAGCAATTTCTTCTGAACAATGAAAATATCTTATATCTCCCTCTCAAAGACTGCGGTCATCGTCCTGAGACTGCTTAGTTGTAGCATTGCCACTTCCTCATGACTCAAGCTGAAATTAACTTGTTTCTTCCTTAATTTTGAAATCTGGAATAATCAAAGTATTCTTAGGCAAACAAATTCATGGAGGACTTTGTAATTTAAATATGTAACCTTCCACAATAGCTTTGTGAAGGATAATATTTTATTAACACCTCCCCCCCCATTCTTATTTTAGGCACATGGGAAAAATGTAAACAATTACTTGATTTGGGGCTGTGTGTATGTGGAAGTTTTATTATAAAAACAAAAGATACAATATTCACTGTGATGTTTTTATTTATTTATGCCTTGATCTACAAAATTATACATGCCAGGTATAATGTGAAAAATAAGCTTCTCCAAAATTGCTCTAAGGCAATCAAAGTTCTATTGTATTAACATAATTTAGGGACTATCTGTTTTTTGAAATATTATTTTTTTGAAGGCTAACATTGATCAGTGACATCTTAATGAACTTTTGTATAGTTTTGTGCTTGGAATACCATCTAACAAGCACATATTCAGATTAATTTGAATTGAATATATTCCCTGTTGTTCCATGTATTCTTTCCAGAAATGAGAAATGTCATACACCCATCTGGAATTAGAAAAGGAAGAGATAACTAAAGGGTTCTTTCCTTCTGCCTTTCTTTCTTTACAAGTAGTAAGCACAAATATTTTAAATGATTTAGAGATGAGATGAAACAAACCATCTGGGCATAATAATGATCTATGATTGTCTTGAATTATTACCAAATGTAAATGTGTGCATAGCCTCCAGGTCTTGTTCTGTAGCTTTTCTGGTCTCTTCTAGGCATCAATTTACTAAAGCGGAAATTCTATTTCATAGGTTGGATTCTTTCATGTCTGATAATTTGTAGGTGAGAATAGGCCAACTTTAAGGGATGTATGAGAAGTGAGGGCTTTCTCTACTACTTAAAAACCAATCAAATCTGTTCTGCTAAATTTTCCTAATTCTTTACTACTACAACAACAACAACAATATTATTATTATTATTATTATTATTATTATTATTATTATTTATTATTATTATTTTGGGAGGGTGGATTTTTTGTGGTAAAAATACTAGTAACTCTATCAAATGATGTCTCAAACCTAGTTTTACTGTTTAATAAGTTTATATGGAGGCAATTGGAGACATAAATATATGTGCTTGTGTGCGCACATGCACTCATGCGCACATGCACTCATACACACATACACAAAGTACCAAATAAATTAATCTACGTTTTAGGAATTCCAAAGCAAAGTTTGGGATTATAAAGGTCCAATGTTCTAAGATAATCGGATGGACTATTATCACCATTTAAAACAAGAGGATTCTCATTAAAAGAAAGTTGCTCAGTTCTGTGGCAGGAATTCTGCTCTGGAAAGGCAGCTTTGTGCTATGTCCAACTGCTTACAGTAGCAGGTGGTCCTGTTATAGACTGCATCATTGCTATAGTACTTTGGCTCCTCTGGAAAATAAAATTCAGAGAATAATTTGTACATTTTTTCCCAGTTCTTCAGATTATATATATAGAAATGACTCTGGCAAAATGAAGCACTACCACTACTGTATTTCTTTAACAGCTGTTAACCATTAGCAATGGGTGGATAAGTTTCATAGCTATGAATATTAAGCCTGTTCCAATTTACTTGGATCCTTGATTCCAAAATATTTAATTTTATCTGGGAAAGTGAAGAACCTTGACTTTTGCACTTTCAGATATTTAATTTGCCTCCAAGTTGTTGTATGTACTTTTGTATGCTGAAAGAACTAGGTAATAAAATTCAATAGGTCATCTGTGCAAAGCGTAACCTCACATTATTCATCAGCGATTTTTATGAGAATTTTGAGATTTACTGTTACTGCCATACTTTATTATTGTTGTCCATGTGTGTTATACTGCCAACTTCTACAACTTTTGGGTTGCATAGTCAAACAAGTATTCCTGCATTAGGGGCTCTATTCAGTAAGTCTTGACGCCCTTAAGAAGCTAGATGTTTCTGGACATAAAATAAGTTCGAAGTTTGAAAATGTTTCATATCCAGCACCCCTTAGCCTAAATTTCAGGAATTGTATCAATAAAGGAAACACTGATCTCACCTTACTGAAAGGTTAAATGTAATTGTACTACAATTGTTTTCCATATTACAAAAAATTTTATTGAAATAAAATGTAGAGAATAGTGGTTTACTAGTCTGAAAAAGATCTTGTGAATGATATTAATCTTCATTGTTTTCCAATAAATTATTTTGTTATATCTCTTTTCTATAAATAACATATTCTGTCTTTTGTACTTATGAAAAAAGACATACCACTTGAGGAGTAATTGTTCTACTGTGACTGAGGGCATGCCTTAGTCCAATGTAGAGCTTTGAAGCTCTACAAGTCTGCATTGACTGTCTGTACCACCCAGTTTACTTCTGTTCTCATAATTTTGCAAAATTAGGTTTGCCTGCATGAGCTTACTAATGCCTTTGAGCTAATTTCAGTAATGTTTATTTAGGCTGATATTTTGATCTACATCAAGAAAATGCAGATGACTGTGGAAAACAAAACCCTATGTGTGAGGAGTATCTTAAAATGGTGTTTCTATAATATTTGCAGTTAGTATGAGAACTAACTGAAATTTTGGATAATTTTCTTGCCTTTCTACTCAGCTTTTAATTGAATAATATACATTGCAGCATTGATTACTTTGGAGGTAAATGTCTCATTATTCTTCTGAATTTAAGTAGCTGGGCTCATTGAATTTCATGTTAGGTTTTCTTTTCCTCAAAAGTGCAGAGATTACCAGTGATCTCTAATTTCAAACTTTTCTGGTTTCCAGGAAGCAGATGATGAGATGAACTGTGGGGGGTACATGGCATTTTAAGAATTGACCTTCTCCTGTTAATGTGTCCAGAATTCTCAACAGTCTGTCCATCATGTTTAGGACTTTTGACCTAACTCAATACTATAGCAGAATTGAGCTTTTCCACTTGAACTGCTGTGTCACCATTTCATGCTTTCCGTTATGATTTTGCTTTGCAACATCCTAACTTGCACCAAAATTTAAGGTGGCTCCTAGAAATCTCAAGCAAAGGAAAATAAAAAGTAAAACTTCAGCCCAGTTGTCAAAGATTTCTCATATCTGGTGCTACATCTTATAAGTCTATCCTGGAAAAAAAAAACTTTTAACCTTTTTAAAAATAATTAATGTGAATACAAGTTAAATCAGTAGACGTCTTTTACCTTGACTTTAGCAATACTTTTAACGCTGTCTCCCACCATGCTCTTGCATCCAAGTTAGAATGTTGTGGCCTATATGGATGTGCAACTCAGTGAGTTAAATTTTGTTTAACATCTTAGTCAATGTTCTGGAGGACATGAGACTGCACACTTGTCAAGTTTGCAGGTAACATGAAACCAGGAAGCCTGTTGATATGCTTGAGGGCAGGGCTGTCATTCAGTTATACCCAGACAGGTTGAAGGAACAGACTGACACAAAATACCATTAAATTCAACAAGAACAAATGCTAATAATTCTGTCTGGGAAAGAGGAACCCATTGCTACAGTCCAAGGGAAGGGATTATCCCTCTGCTTAGCACTCATTATACTACGTTAGAACACTGCATCCAGTTTGAGCCCCTCATGTAAGAACAACATCACTAAACTCTATTAAGTGCATCACATAGCCACCAAGATAGTTAAAGGGTTTTTCTTTTAACTATCCCTTTCTCTCCACAAAGTCCTGCCAAGGAAAATCTAGACTTTTTTCTTCCTTGCTGAGAACAACTGCCTTTCAGGGAGAGGGGTGCCATATTCAAAGAAAGCAAAAGAGTCATTCAAAGCTGTTCCTCATTTAGTTTGTATCATGGGGACATTCCAGCAAGTACAAATTTTCCTGAAGTTTACTGGAGTTGAAATGAGCTATCTATTGCTTTAGGTATCTAATATTGCAATAAAATCTTGGACTGACCTATAGCAGCAGATACTTGTGAAATATTGGTCAGTAATAAACACAAGAACTAACATCACAGCCACTAGATGGATGTAAGAGGATATAATTTTTATACAAAACACACTTAATCAGTAAAATTGTCTCTAAACCTTAACTTAGTCAGACTATTCTTGGAAATACTATTCCCAACTTAACAAACATTTAAGCCAAGTATATCTCATATTCAATGTATTTTGAAATGGAGTTGCTAAAATGTGTTTAATTGAAATTAAATGATTCAATACTTCTAAAAATAATTGAATACATATTCATGAATAATAATACCACTTTGAGCTGAATGAAACAAACTTTGAGTGGGTACATGCTGTTCTTCATTAACCAGATACAGTATGACCTGCTCTTGGGCAGTATGAATGTTAACATTGCCAGAAAAGTTACTGGAAATTGAAGTTGGGAGTGATGCTGCAATATGTCAGTTGCTCTGTGACAAATGTGTTTGTACTTAGCCATGTCCTGATGTAAATGAAGTAAATGGACGTAGCCTATCTCTCCTCCATGTATATGGAGGAAAAACAGTCTTAAATTCTTTGTGCTGAAGACAAGTTAAGACAGAGTATTTGCAAGATATTTTTGCTTAAGGCATAATGAGGGGGGGGAAAAAAGGAGAAATGGAAAATAGCTGAATCTACAAATGGAGATACTTTCAAGTAGGTTTGTCTGGTCAAAATAACCTAAGCACTAAAAACTTAAGAACATTTTATCATTTGGACTGCTTTGTCTTTTCACATTTTAAATTTTCACCTTAAGTTTTACCTTAACTTTTAGCACTTAATATTAACCTACACCTATTAATACTATGTTGTGTCAAAAGCAATATGGCAACAAGTAGAAGTTGAGAAAGAGTACATTAATGGAAACTGTTTCATGGATCTGCAAAACAATTTTGTCAGACAGCAATTACTGTGAAACAACTTGTTTCTAAACCACTTTTTTTTTTTCCCATTAGATACCAAAGCTCTTCTACATCAGTCTTTAATAATAGCCAAAGACTTGCCCAACTGACAGCTGTTTTGTACTTTTAAATTTGCCATGAGCAAGCACTTCATTTGTCGTAGGCTATTTTATCAACTAGAGGTGTATTCCTGCAGAACAAACCAATATCTGGACATTTTTTACTATGAATTTTACCAGCAACAATGGGAACAACAGAAATGAAACAAATACACAACTCTTGTATGCCTTCTGTAGGTCTTATGAGTTCCCAAAATGTTTAATTACAGTAACATCTGATGTCAGTCAAGAACTAATAATGAGAAATGTACATGTGTCCCATTAAAATAAAATGGAAAGAAATCTAGGTTAGGAGAAACCTCTGGAATCTAATGTCTTGCTCAAAGCAGAACTAACTTCAAAGTTAGATCACATTGCTCAGGGCTTTGAAATGTTTCCAAGGACAGAGATTCCACAACATTTCTATGAAAGCTCTTCCAGAGTTGCACTACTCTTCCAGGGAATAATATTTTCCTAATGTCCTTCTGCCAAGAAGGTTTGATAATTCACAGCCTAACACAGAATTAAGATTTTGTGGAGAAAATACTTCCCACTGATATATAACAATATATAACCAATATATAACAGTAAGTCACAAAATCACAGAATTTTGGGGGTTGGAAAGGACCCTTGGGGATCATCTAGTCCAGCCTGCAATCTTTCTTCTTGGTTACTCCAATTTAAATTCTACAGTTTGCTAGAAAGTAAACTAGAAGTCAAGTACAGGTGATTACATGAAGAGATTAATTAATAATTAACAAAGACTTTTTATTTCAGTGGTGCCTAGTGACAGGACAGGTGGTAACAGGCACAAACTTGAATACAGAAAGCTCCATCTAAATATGAGGAGGAATTTCTTTACTTTGAGGGTGGCAGAGCACCCTCAGGAACAGGCTGCCCAGAGAGGGGGTGGAGTGTCTGTCTCTGTGACATTCCAAACCCGCCTGGACACATTCCTGGGCCACCTGCTCTCGGTGGGCCTGCTTTGGCAGGGGGGTTGGACTAGATGATATCCAGAGGTCCCTTCCAACCCCGTATCATTCTGTGATTCTGTAAAGAGATCATAGAATCATAGAATGGCTTGGATTGGAAGGGAGCTTTAAAAGTCACTAGTCCAACCCCTTGGCAATGAGCAGGGACATCTTTCCCTAGATGAAGTTGCCATCCAAGCTGACCTTGAATGTCTCCACGGATGGGGCATCTACTACCTCTCTGGGAAACCTGTGCTAGACTTTCACCACCCTCATCACAAAAAATTTCTTCCCTACATCTAGTCTGCATCTACACTCTTTTAGTTTAAAATCATTATCCCTTGTCGTATCTCTGTCCAGCCTTAAGTCATTGACCATTACTCTCTGGATATGACCATCCAGCAAATTCCTTATCCATCAAAGAATCCATCCATTTAAAGCATATCTTTCTGATTTAGAAAAAAGGAATGTTGTGGAGGACCTCTTTAAAATGCTTCCTGACCCATAAGTTTTACACAAAGATAGAAACTACGGCTGCAGCCTTGACAGAAACAAGGAACAAGACAACTTTCCAATGTAAGTTTCATATAGGTAGATTAGATGCATTTTCTGCATTTATCAATTTTATTTTCAAATATTAAGCACTCTATTTATTTTGAATGTTGTACATAAATAATTTGTTTGAATTTGACCAATAAGTGGCTTCAGATTTGCATGATATAAATTTTGCAATAAAACAATATTTTAATCTTCTCTCAAAAGTGTGACAAATAAATAAAAGGGGGTTCCTTAGCTCACTAACACACCTCTTTTTATGTCCAAAGGCTAATGCAATGGACTTCTCTTTCATATGCAAAGGATAGAGAGAGAAATATACTGAGGTAACACTGGGGAAACAAGAGGGGAAGAAACATCCTCTGATGACCAAGAAGGCTTTAAGATGTTGGGATGTATGTTTGAACCAAGGTCATAAGAGGTACATTACTGTTACATTTACTACATCTATTACATCTATTCCTCAGATCCTCAGATTCTGCCAAGGTATTTTCAGGCAACAGTTACAAAGGGAGAAACCTTCAAATCAGCGAGGAAACTTGGCAGCTATTCTTTTTAACTTTTAAATTTTTTTGGGTTATTCAGTTCATTAGAAATCTTCAAAAAAGGAAAAAAAAGCAGATAAATATTCTGTAAATTCAAATCTAAACCATCCAGAAATCAGAGGCTTCACAACCAAATTTAATATGTGTGTTTATATCATGCCAAGAGTTCATGGCATCACTAACCTTTCCTAGTCATAATGATGAGAGTCATCATCTTAAGACACTTAACCATCTTTCTCATACCATCACACAGAAAATGCCTAAATATTCCTTTCCTCACTTCTTACAGATTTCCTGTCATCCATATATCTGTGTATTCTGCCCATTGTAACAAACCTTTGTATCAATTTTATATATATAAGTGCCATTTATCTCTGCACAGTCTTTTTCTTGAAGAGTCACATTATGTTAGTAGAATTTCTCCAACTAAAAAAGATTTAAGTGCCTAATCTTGGGCTAAGGATTACATCAGATTAAAAAAATGTAATGCAATGTAGGTAGATGTAATCAATACTCAAAGTATTGAAGATGTAGAGTGTTACTGTATGGATTTCTCTAAGGTGCTGTTCCAGATGTAGGCAAAAGGATGAAAGTATAGCACTAAAAAAAAATAAGACAATGCAATATAGAAATTACTTAAGTCTATACAAGGTTTCCATTCATAGAGAAATTTCCTCTCGACTTTCAGAGGATATGATAAAATGATATCTTGAGGAGAGGGCTAAGTAAATTAGTTAAACTAGAACTCCCGTAATCCACAGAAAAGTTCTATGAGATATGAAGAGATAATACATGTTCAGAAAGACATTTGGAACATAACGAGCCACATTTCCTAAGCCAGCTAGCTTCTACAAGCTTTGAAGAAGATGCTTTTTCTCTCTCTTTTCTTACTAGTGAGATTAAAATAGGTGATGCTCCTTCCCACTGAAAGACCTAGTGTATATAATTCAGAAAAATGAATCATCAATCCAGAAGAAACCTGATGTAGTTATTTGCTGCCCATTGTCAAATCCTTCTTTTCCCAAGCAAATTTATGGAAAATTCTAAACACTTTCAATGACAGTAAATACCCTAGGCTTGGCAGAATCTGTATTTAGGTGAAAACATAGGGCAGGAACAACAATCTTTCACTGTTGGATTGTCTCCTGACATTGGAAAAGAGTACACAAATGGTTTTGAATCAGTCAATTATTCCTGAGATATTAATAATGTGTCTGAGGGAGATGGAGGAATTCCAGGGAAACAGGCTGCCTAATGTTC
The DNA here is from genome assembly GCA_004320125.1 of Scolopax mira. Taxonomy (NCBI): domain Eukaryota; kingdom Metazoa; phylum Chordata; class Aves; order Charadriiformes; family Scolopacidae; genus Scolopax; species Scolopax mira. The sequence goes on from BJBW01011849.1 coordinate 14,061, forward strand.
TTAGCGGAGAAGAGATGAACAAACAAAGAGATTTGACAGCTGACATGCTGTATCTCCCTTAGCTCTGGAGACCCATAAAGATTAATTTGCTGTCTGGCCATATTAAACATTCATAAGCTTACCAATTGAGCACTATAGGTTGAGTGTGAAGTTTCATGCTTCTTTCTGTCTTGTATAACAGAATACCACACCACCAATATAGCCCACTACTTTGCCAAGAAATATGGGAAGATACAGATCAACTGGTTAAAGGAGATGCCTCAAAAAAACCCAGACTATGGTGACTGTCAGAAAAAGGGCTCAGAGTTTGTTTTGGCCACAGAATTCTTCCTTTGATGGAAGAGACACAATTAACTCCTTGTTTTCTTCCTTACTGGTAGACATTCTTCTGCTGCCCTTAGTGTAGCATGACTTGTCAATGGTGAGTAGATGGCACCCTATTTTAAAAAAAAAGTGTCTTGTTGAATCCAACTTTGCCATTTCCCAGCTCAATTTTAGCAATATAGTATGAAGTTCTCAGAGAATTTGACACATGGGACAACATTTCATTTTAACAGCTGCAGCATATCATGCCCAACCTATGTTCTCCATGCTGACTCTTCATAACACATTGAGAAATTGTTTGAATGCGAAGTAAAACCCCACCCTTATCTTTAAGACACTGTTTTATCTATCCTTTTGTGATACCCAGATTACTAGGGATGTGAAGTGACAGAAATTGTTCTCCTGAGAAATAATGGGATAATGAGATAATATCCCTGCATGCAGAAACTGTTATTTTCTCAGTGAGAATGTAGGAATGAGTCCAAAGTTTTGCTTGCTTTTGTTCAGAGTATAGGCTATTATGAAGTTGTGGAGTAAGCAATAGATACTGTAAATGTTAACCATCAGAGAATTTCTTATATATTGATGCTAGCTGATCTTAATAATGCATCATAACCTTCCTTATCCCGTGGAGTAGCTATTACTCTTGGGTTTGCCAGTTAGTAGTAATCTGAAAATCTTCCAGATATCTGTTCCATATGCATATAATATTGAAATGAAATAAGAATGATGTGGTCATCTTTGCACACTGAGGAAATACTAGTGAAATGTTATTTGATTACTGGGGCATACAGAGGTGAAGTGCAGGAAGCCAACACCTCAAAAGATCTAGATTCTTTAAAAAACTGGAGTCAGTCAATGTTAGGAACATTGATATTCCTTTCCTTGTGTGAGCAGGGCCTAATTTCTGTTGTCTGAGACAATTGCAGGACAATGGCAGAACATACCACAGGAAGATAGAAAACAAGGTGCAAATCTCTTATCGACAACAGCAGTCCAGTGACAAATATAGCAATTATAATCCCTGTCTGCTGTACTTTACATACATAATGTATTTGAATCTAAGTCAATAATTTCTGCTACTGTACTATATTTTCAGGCTAAGGTCAGGCAATTATAAAGGTAAATTTTCATAAACAGGCAGAAAAGGCACAAAAAGAACCTGACAACAGAAAAGAAGGAAAAACTCACCATAAGTTGTTCTTCCCTTGTCTGTTGATTTTGTTAAATACATTTTTATATTTGTATATATGCGTTCCATGAAATTAAAGTCACAAAGGGAAAGGAGGTAACACAGGCATAGGCCTTCTCTTTATATTTCATTGTGCTAACTTACTAAGTTTTCAGAAAGTTTTAGCAGATTTAATGTCAAACGTTTATAATCACAATAGGGATAAAATTAAGCTTCTGAAGTGGTGCACTTCAGATTTCACTTAAGATTGGTGCAGTCACTTATTTCTCAACATGTTGCTGATTACAGTCCTCTAATTCTAAAAGGGCTTTTGGTCTTGGATGACCTATGAACCCTGTTTCCATGGGGATATGCTACAGTAAAAGCCAAAAAAAGCTTTAGCAAAATAGTGATAAAGAGGAAGATTTTTTAAGTTGATACATTTCCTCTAGTCCCCGATATATGGAAAGAATATGGATTTTTTTTTGTTAGATTAGTATATTTATTATATATGTGTGTGAAGATTAAACTAAATACATGCAAAATCTAATCTTCTGAAAGTGTTTGAGAGTTGTGAAAGAATTAGAATCATAGAGTCATAGAATTGTTTAGATTGGAAAAGACCTTTAAGATCATCAAGTCCAACTGTTAATGTAAAACTGCAAAGTTCACCACTAAACCATGTCCCTAAGTGCCTCATCTACACTCAGGGATGGTGACTGAAGCACTTCCCTGGGCAGCCTATTTCAGTGCCAGTGAAGACAAGGTTGGACTTGATGATCTCAAATGTCCCTTTCCAACCATGAATATTCTGTGATTTTTCCCAATATACAATATAAATCTCCCATGGTGCAGCTTGAGGGCCATTTGTTTTGTCCTATTGTGTATTACTTGGGAGAAGAGGCCAACTGTTTCTCGCTTCAACCTCCTTTCAAGTAGTTGTACAGAGAGATGAAATCTGCAAAGTGAAGTGAGGCAAAGGTAACATTAATTACCTCAGCCTTCTCCTCAGCTTTGTCACTATGTTTCCCCCTGCATCCAGTAAATGATGGAGACTCTCCTCAGCCCTCTTTTTGTTATTAATGTATTTACAGAAACATTTTTGTTGCCTTTAAGGCACTAGCCAGATTAATTTGTAGTTGGGCTTTGGCCCTTTTAATTTTCTCCTTGGATAACTTTACGACATCCTTGTAGCCCTCCTGAGTTGCCTGCCCCTTCTTCCACAGGTCATAAACTCTCCCTTTTTTTTTTTTTCCTGAGATTCAGGCAAAGCTTTCTGATCAGCCAGGCTAAACTTTGTCCACTTTGGTTTGTGTTTTGGCACATGGAGTTGGGCTGCTTCTGCACCTTCAAGATTTCCTTCTTGAAGAATGTACGGCAATCTGGACTCCTTTGTCCTTCAGGACTATGTCCCAAGGGACAAGTCACAGGCTCCTAAACAGGCCAAAGTTTGCCCTCTGGAATTCCAAGGCACCAGTTCTGCTGACCTCCCTCCTACTTTTCTGAGAATCAAAAATTCTACTGTTTTGTGTTGCTATGCTCACAATGGCCTCCAACCATTACATCACTCACAAGTCCTTCTCTGTTTGCAAATAACAGGTCCAGTGGGGTAACTTCCCTAGTTGTCTCCCTCACCAGCTGTGTCAGACTTGTTATCTTCCATACAGACCAGGAACCTCCTAGACTGTTTCCTCTCTGTTGTATTGTATTTCCAGCAGACATTGGGTAAGTTGAAGTCCCCAAAGAGAACAAGGGCTAGTGATCATGAGACTTCTCCCAGATGGTTACAGAATATTTCATCTGCCTCTTCATTCTGGTTGGGTGGTCTATAACAGACTCCCACCATGATATCTGCCTTGCTAGCATTCCCCCTGGTTCTTACATAAACACTAAAGCCTATCCTCAGCAGCATTAAGTTTTAGACAATTAAAATAATCCTGAACATACAGGGCTACCCCACCACCTCTCCTTCCCTGCCTATCCCTTTTGAAGAGTTTATAGCCATCCATTGCAGCACTCCAGTTTTGCATGTCATCCCATCATGTTTCCATGATGGCAATGATATCACAATGCTACACAATGGCTTCTATCTCTTTCTGTTTGTTGCCAATGCTACATGTATTGATGTAGGTGCTTTTCAGTTGGGCTATTGATCCCTCCCCTTTTTTGGGGAATAAGTCCTAATTCATTTGTGACCATTCTTGGATGCTTCCATGCTTTCTAACTCATCAATAATCCTTGTGTCATTTGCCACTGCATGGTTATCCGTCCCTTACCTCCACTGGGATGACAGACCAAAGGACCTTGGTAGCACACTGTCCTAGGTGCACTAACAGGGCCTTCTGTTCCCTTCAGAAAGGTGTTTCCTTTGCCAATGACCTGCGTTTTTCTTTATGGAAGCAGTACTGACACAGGTTGTACGATGACTTAACCTTGGCAACTCTCCAAGCGAGAAGATCCATTGTCATCATTATTTGGTTCCACTTGCAGAGTATCATACCTATTATGCAAGGGCTGCTGGGAAGATGGGATACTCTCAGAGGAGATGTGCCTGATGCACTGGGCAACACCTTGTCACCATTGCCTCCTATCCCTTATAGTCATGGAGGGAGGCGGAGAAAGGATAGGGAATCCTGTATCATGCAGGGCCTGTCTCAGGGAAGGTAGGGTGTGATTCCAGTAGTCTATCTCTCGCTCTCTCTGTTACTCCTCAACCGACTTAACTCCTGCTGGAGTTGTGTCACTAAGCAGAGGAGTTCCTCTATTGGGCACACCTCCCACAGATGTGCTCACTGGCATAAGAGCACAGCACACCTGCAGTCTGGGACACAGGTGGCAGCCTGTTCCCACCTGTTTCCATCTCAGAAACTGCCTCAGTTGCGATGTGTTTATAAACACTCGATGTTTGTATATGTTATATATGTTCTATAAATATACATGTTTATAGGTGCTACATAAACAGCTGTTTATATAACAGGTACTGCCAATTTCAAAAAGTAAATAGAATGTGAAATGTTGATTTTTGGTTACATTTAGAAATGTATTCTACAATAAAAAGGTTAGTGAAAAAAGACATTTTAATAGAAGGAGTTATTGAACCGATTTCAGTATTCATAGTTAGACACAGAGTGTATGCAGTATATAGTCTACACTATTGGCAGGAAGAGAATTTGGAATTAATTCCTTTTACATTTTTAAAGCACTTGAATAGCTTGTGAAATAGCTCTGAGAAGATTAAATGTTTCCAGCAAGTAAACTCTATCTATTTACATGTATCATTGCTTTTTTCATTTCTGAGCATCTATATAAAGGACCAACCCAGTAAAGACATAATGGAGTTAATTTCAACTTTTCTTTGTTCATTCCCTTTCAGAAAAGCATACTGAGACATGCAATTTCTGTATCTTATTATATTTTTTCCTGAAAAATCCAGTAGTAGGGCAATATTAGTAAAATAAAAGGTATCCCTAGTGACGTTATAGCTTTTCTCCAACTCTGCTGTTTTGATATTATCAACAACACATCCAAAGCATGTCATAACAATGTACTTTAGTATTTAATTGGAATGGCCTTGGGTTCAATTCCCAACTTCCAGGTCTGCACCCAGATGCATCCTGATAGAATGCTGGGATGAGACCTCAGTAAGAAGTGCTTGGTGCCTGCATGATGCTTGGCAAAAGAACCCTTACACAAGGAGGTGCCTTGACAGGATCTTCATGGTCTACTTGGGAACCAGCAATGCCAAATATAGTCACCTTAAAAATTACACTCAACTTTAGTGCTCCAGTGTTTCATTAGCAATAACTGATACAGTAGGTAAGTGGACACCTTTGCTACCATCATTGTTATTCAGTAATTGTATTGCCTAGCAATTTCAGTTAAGAATTGAGCATATATTAGTAAGTATTTTGAGTATCTTAGATGTGGAGCCTATGGAGCTTGATAAATAAAGTGTGGACTTGTTTTGTTTGGAAGTCCAGATTAATCTGATACAGGAACAAAATTAAATAGGCAAACATTTTAAATAAATGAACAAATACAGATAGAGGTTACAGTGAAAAATGGAGGAAGGGTTGTATGTCTTCTTTTTTCAGCAGCATGAGAAGTTTTAAAGAGAATATTATGTTGCAGTGAAAATTTGTGCAAAGACAGGTAAGATGACATTATGAGGAAGAAAAGATATAAAATATGAGTGAGAAATTAATGGTCTCTTCTAGTGCTCTTCTGGGTGTCAGAATATGTGTTACTATGTCCTACTACATAGACCTACACATGTCAGTGTTTCTTTACATGTCCATGACAGGACTTAGTCCTTGGTATGAACCTTTTTTTTCCAATATCATTTGCACAGATTTAGGAAAGAAACATCCATCAAGTAAACCTCCACAAAGAGGCAGCTCTAACTTCTAAGACTCCTAAGCCATGGATTGCTTGGAGTAGGAAAAATGTAATGAAATTAAATATCACTATACATTCATTTGCCAGTTGTTGTATGCTTCCTCACACAATCACAGAATGGTTGAAATTGAAAGAGATAGGTGTCATCCAGTCCAACTACCCTGATCAAGTAGGGTCACACTGAGCCTATGATCAAGTCTAGATGGCTTTTGAATATCTCCCCGGAGGAACAATCCACAATCTCTCTGGGCAACCTGTGCCAGTGCTTAGTTATTCTCACTGTTTTTTAATTTAAGTTTTAAAAAAATTTAAATTAAGTTTAAAACACTTAAACTTCTTTTTAAATTTTTGAGGCATTCACTTCTGAGCACTGCCCAAATTAGAAGGCTAGATGGATATTTGGTCTAACAGCAATGTAACATGTATCTTTTATTGCAGAGGTTTTCTTTGCAGGATAAAGAAAAGACAAGTTATTAACCAGCAAAAGAGATCTCCTCTACAGCATTTTCTAATTGAAGCACTCCAGAACTCTAGAATTCGTCTTCCATTTTTCATCCATTAACCTTGAACACCTCTGTGATTTACAATGTCAACCTTTTCTCTCTTGCATCTGATTTGCAGATCAAATACAGAGCTGTTTATCTTTAGCTTTTGGGTTTTTTTCAAGCTCACTATTAGCTTATTAGGAATCGCATTTTAGAGCAGCGTTTTGGAACAATACCAAACTGTGTTTAATTCTGCAATAATCAGATACTGACGAAAAAGTCGTCTAGACTAATAAACAGAAGCTTGCACACATAAATTTTACATTCAGTTATACATATATGGAATATTGAGTTACTGTATCTTTGATAACAGTGTAATACAATTTCAGCAGTTAAAAACTGATAAAAGAGACTAAAATTTCCTCTAGCCTCCTGGAATCTTTTTTTTCCTCATAAATTATCATCATTGCAAACAAGCCCCTCAAATGTATGGCTGTAACTTCAGTATAATACTTCAGTAAGTTACGGTTCTAATAGTCTTCCAGTGACAAAATTAATAGTTTTACTGTAAGCACGTAGCAAGTTTGGCAGATCTCTTAAATTACCTACAGTTTAGAGTTCAGACACCAACTTTTCCTCCTTGTGTGTTCTGCACCAGCCCTGCCCATTCTGACAGTAAAAGATTGTTAGCAAACAACAACTTTTAAGCTTTTGTCTTTGCAGAAACCCATTCATGACTCTAATCACTACTTAAATTTTAATAGCAACCAGATGCAGGGCTCCGTGATGGATAGCAGTACTGTTTAATCAGTGCTCTTGTAATACTTTGGGTTAATGCATTGTGACTGTACTGCTGTTGCCTAACACTTGAAAGCATGAAATCCAATTGAAGAGTGACTATATAGAGTTGGGAGCTTCTTAGCTCATTTAATCTGCCTCTTCTGTGTATTCTGGGTTACAACTTCTGGCTTTATATACTAGGATGTGTTTTCTTTTCTTTCCTTTTTTTTTTTTTTTTTTAACCCATTGAAAAGAATATAAATAGTGGTGTGTTTTGCATGAGTTTAGGTTTACCCAGAGTGTAAATGAAGGGTGGAAGGAGAACAACTGTATTATTTGGCTTTGAATATTTCTGCTGCTGACAGTACTGGTAGGAAGACTACAATATCTTTCGGATATTCAGTTTTTCCGTAGCTGACTTACATATTATCATGGGTCTTGCTTGTTTCAAAGACTTTTTTAAGGGTTATTAAAGGGGCACAAGAATGACCCATGTGATTCTTGAATTGTGCACTGTTTTTGAAGGTCTGTCAGATTTTGAGTAGATTGGGATATTATTGCAGTTTAAACATAGGGCCCAGCAATGCTCTTTATAATCTAAATTGAAGAGTCTAGTGTCAATGGCATCTAGTGATCTCCCTGGAGTGTTTCAGACTTCATTATATGAAAGTTTAACAAGACCAAGCTAAATTTTCTTTACTAAATTACTAAATTCTATCCCATTGACACAATTATCAAGCAGCTGGTTATATATTACAATACACTATTTTTATTTTACTTTAGGATTATTTGTTCTTCCTGTATTGCAGTCTAGTGTTGGAGGTAAATAGATTTTCATGATTTCATGAAATATTTTAAAAACTGGAGTAGGTGCTGCTAAGTTTAAACTCTTACTGTATTTGCCTCTGCAAGTTTTAGAGCAAGTAAGCTTGCTAACATACTTGTTATTACATTAAATGATGTGATTCTGTACCTCTCACCTAATTTGTTCTCAATTTTCCTTCAAATTATATTTGCCTTCCTTTTTATTCTTTGTGGCATGATTTATGGTTTAATGGTAGGATAGTGAAGGCTTCCAGTAGCTTGTGCTGAGAGCATGGAGTCTCAGTCAACTGTTGATATTAGGTTCATATGCATATTTCACTAATGAGATAACTGCTCCTGCTGTGTGGTAAGCAAGATCAGATGTCCTCTTGAGGTTGTTTCCAGACCTGTTCTTCTAGGATTCCAAACTACTTGTCCAGTTAGCAACTCATCAGTGTTATCTTTGAGGAAGATCTTTATTTGCACGTACTAACTTTGGGGCATTCAATAAATTAATGGCATTAAAAAATTGAAAAAAATTAGGGCTTTTAGATTCAGAAAAATCAGGGGAAAAAAGTTTTTATAATTAGTTCATCATGAGCAACCTTGACTGCTGTCTTCTCAGGAGCAGTATGCAATTTATACAACTTTTATTGAGAAAAAAATAAAGTGTGATGAAAATTTATTTTTGTAATCCTCCTCAGTGTAGAGTATTTCTGTATCAAAGAAAGTACCAGTGAATTTCAGATGTGGGAGAACATGATATTTACTTCATTCTCAGTCTGCTCTAACAGTTCTATCTGTTAACCAAATACAAATAGTGTGACCTTGTCTGTCTCCGTATTTAAGCTCCCAAAATACTTCACATGACTCTGCCCATTGTGAAATTAAAAAAAGGTCTTTTTTTTTTTTTTTTAGATTCTTATTAAGTAATGTTATTATTTATGTTGGTGTCTTTCCACTGTTCAGTGCTAGCATTGAAATGAGCACACTTACTAAAGCTCCTACTAAAACTACTTCTGTTTCTAAGCGTATAGGTCTTTGAAATTTATAATGATTTGGTGTGGTCAATATTTTAGCATTCAGCACTGGCCAGATTTGTGGTATTTCATTACACCAATATTTATGTTCAATATGTGATGATTTTTTTTTGAATGCTGTTTAGATTGATAAAGACGTTTTATGACTGGACAGAAAGTCTGTGGTTATATAGTCATGTAAACATAAGCAGATTACATCTAGTGAGGACTGAGGAGGCATACACCTATTACATAAGTACTCCATGCTTACAAAGTCTAATTTTCATAGGCTGAGGAAGATTATATTCATGAGGTGGGAAAGTTGAGACAGAAATATGGTGGCTGACTGCTAAACCAATTTGAAAATATGATCTGCATTTTTAATTTTCATAGCATTACTATTATCCATATAGTCTGCTAATGATATATTGATATTTAAAATGTGAATTAGGCTGCTTTTAAATTTATGCTGTTCAAAAAGTTTTAGAAGAAGTTCAAGTTGGGCAATATTAGTGAAATTATTTTTGATTTTCAAGAATATCAAGTCTCACTGCTTAGTCTACAGACATCCTTTGGATTGTGTCTTACAAACCACAGTTCTACATCTTAACCCATTCTTTTCTTCCAAGAATGTGAATGTTTCTAGTATTTTAGGACCCAAATTCTTCATCTCAACAAGGCACATTAGACTAGTTGAGTTTCTATAGGACACAAAGTTTAAAAGTTAATGAAGTATAAAAGTGCTTTGATATGAAAAATCTATGCAAAAGATAGGTATTGGTCATGTAAGGAGTACCATAATGTTAAAGAGGAGTATATTATTGTTTAGTAATTTATTCTTAGTTTTATCACAGATATTTGTTGTTTTCTTAGACTGCCCTATCTAATAAGTTGTTCCTGTCTTTGGGGAAAAACGAGCCTTTAGGATAAGCTTAATAAATTATGAACAGCTATTATGCTTGTAATTAGAGTCATGTTACCCAAGACCTGACTGGTTCCTAATGTACACAGCTGTTTTGACCTAATTAGCTGGTGACACAACATTTTAACTACAGTTAGACAAAATGGAGACACCATACACATTGAATATCTAATGATGCTTGTACTGTGTGAATAATCTCACAACAGGTATTTTAAGATATCATGCACCTGGTCATAGATAAAATTGCTGGTTTGTGATAGAATTAAATGCACTTTCTGTCTAATTTTTTTAATAGGGTCACAAATTCTCAGTTACCCAGACTTAAATGTATTTGACTTACAATATTTTCTATTTGTATAGGCATTTGTCTGCCCATTCTTCCTGAGACCACTTATTCCACATCCACAAACTACAGCTTTGCTTTAAGGATTTTACTAAATTGCTTTTATTGCAATGGATTTTTTTATTCAACTATGTAAACCTCTTTGTAACCCCACTCAGCAATTCAGCCTACACTGTGGCATTAATGTTTGTTTTAAGAGTACCTGTGAATGATATGCTATAATTAGTAAAACTCAGAATTACAAAAAATCTGTACATCAAGCCAGCAAAAGTGTAAACTAGGAGCGCTGCTCATTACTCTGTTGTGAACTGTACATGATCTTAAAAAAAAAAAAAGAGGAAAAGTAAGAATGATCTATGATCTACATTTAGCTTTTTTTTTTTTCACAGATTCTTTGAAATATAGTTTGTTGATAAATGCAAGGTATCTGAGAAAGGCATTCTTCAGAATTACATAACAATACATACCAAAGCTGCCAATACTATAAAGGGTAAGAATGAATTTTCACTGCATATATGTATAGTATGTTGTCTCTAAATAGTCTGAGCAAGAACATAATCCAGCAAGCTTTATCATGGTGCCATATGATTAGCAATCTGAAGGAATGTAGTAGTTATGGCCAAGGCTTGTAGAGCTTTCTAAAACTGTGCAAAACAATCAGAATTTGGCCTCAAGTCTTTTCTGTTATATATCTCATTCTTTATGTATCTGGATGTCTCTGTCATTGCTGTACATACAATTCCTTAACCTGCTCAATTAGGGAAGTGCTATTGTCTCCATTTTTGAGATACGAAGTAGATGATGAAGAAGATGAGGACTTATTTGTCAGGTGTCACAGCGAAAATTTGGGCAGGGTAACTTGTAATGTTATACTGTAACTAGATGACAGACTTCGGTTCTGTAATTGTCTTTGCAGCCTATCTTACACAGGTAACATCAGCTTCTCCTTTCCTTGTGCAGAAGTACTGCTTAAAGAGATGTTACACCACTCTTGGAGTTTGGGATTCTGAGGGGGCCTGAGCATAGGGGCCTGAGTGTATCCTTTCTTCTAATCTGTAATGGCAAGTTTAAGGGCTGCTAATATTAACATCTTAGTGGAAGTCAAAGTGTCCTTTGACTATCATAACCATTGCCCATTTCACGAGCAATAAGCAGCAGAGAGACAGCTGCCACCGAGGCTGGTGAAACACAATATAAAAAGGCATCTAGATATATCAGAGATGAATCCCGTTTACACTCATGACACATCAGAAACAGCTGTCTATGAAACTGGATGTGTTAGAAATCAGGGTTCTGAGCAGAAGTCCAATTGGCTGTGATTTTTTCTAAATTCTTCAAGACACCCTTAAAAAAAAAATTAGTCCTGACTAAAAAACATGCCTGAAACTTTTTATTATGGAAAAGCTATTTCATGGCTGTTTCCACGTTTTCCCTTTGGCTCCTTTTCTTTGAATTCAACTTTACTCCAAAAATAGGAGAGATTCTTTTAAAAATGCTTATTCATTTTAATGACACATATTTCTGTGTTATACTTTTTCTTTCGAATTCTACAGTATTTTGAAAGCCATTAGTGATCCTTTTTTTCCATTTTTGTTTCTCCTCTCCAGTTTCTAAATAGGGTATGTTTAGCAAAAAAAAGATCACTTTCACAAAACAAACAGTTGGGTTATTTTCGTCATTATTGAGCTAATGTTGTACTTACAATTATGTCATTCCCACTACTTTACAATGCCTTACTAATTACACTTAAAGTATAGCTTTTCCCATTTTTGTTGGCATATTGATTGTTTCTTCACAACTCTGTAGTTTTCTGCCAATACTGCCAGCTGCTCCTTTAAACTTTTACTATGCAAAGAACTCATATTTTCTGTGAAATGTCAAGAAATGCAATTAACCTTGCTTTGACCTTTTTTCTGCCTTACGTATACTGCTTTCAATTCTGTGTGTAACAAAGGGTTGTCTTTCACATTGTGCAAATAAACTGAAATACTGAGAATCAGCATCAACATAGACAGGATATATGAGAGGTCATACATTGGCATGTGTGTGTGTTTGTATGTGAAATATTCATTTTTACACATGCATAGGTAATACAATGAACAGAAGGTGATGTGTATCACATACATAAAAGCTGCAAATATATTAGTAGTATTTGTTATTAAAAGGAAGCATGATTTGGAAATTTCTCCCCAAATGCTATTATTGTACAAATCTTCTTTTTCACTCGAACGCATATCCTAAACCAACAAAGAAAATCATAAATAAGCGTTACATTACAGAAGATAAGGGTATGTATAGTGTGCAGTAGGACAGCAGAAATCCCACCCTCCTGGTAGGGATGAGAATTTGGTACCAGGAACCCAAATGCACACTCCCTCTGGTGGGAGCTGGCTGCTTGGGCTCTGGGCCAGCCTTGGTGCTGTAGCTACCCAGCCTTGCAGCAGGGAAACCACCATGTGAGAAAAAACTATCAGAAGTTAAAGCCTATGCTTAATCCCCTTTGCTTGGGAACTGCTTTTAAACCCAGGCCCTTGTCCTTGGTCTCCACTGTAGCTACCCTGCCCATGCCTAGCTCTATTCTTTCCTGATGCCAGTCCTGACCTGCTGACCTGCCTTTATCCCAAGACCTCTCTTACCTCTATGGACTTGTCTGGCTGTCACTGGGTTGTGGCTGGTCTTGTTTACAGCCTCCAGACCTGATCCTGTCACTGACTTGCTGACTTAGCTTCCTGGCTTGACCTCAGACCTGCCCCATGGCTGTGGATTTGTCTGAGGATTGGAATTCTTAGCTGAACCTTGCTGCTGTCACCGACCTGATCTGCTCACCTTGTTAGGGTGCTATGAGCCTGTGTTCCTTGTCACTGCACCTGCCTGCCCTATCATCAAGTTTAGATCCCAGTTTCCTTTGCTGAGCAGTCTGCTTCTGCTACTCCTTGACATTAGGCAATATTTTTTTAAAATTCCAGACCCAATCACAGACATAATTTACCTTCATTTGGATTTGTGGGTGCCCAACTTGATGACTGAATTCCTAGAAGCATTTAAAGTTGAGCATCCAAACATGGGAAATCACATTTAGACCAAGCTCTAACCCTTAACATATCTGAGGCTCTTTATGTACTTAAACTTTTTCAATAAATTCCTGGAAGAGCATAAATCAGGTAGCTAGAGGCAGAAGTTATCAGATTTACACCAATTTTGCAAGTACAAAACATGAAGATAAACATCATTTTACCTATCTGTCACTTTATCCCCAGAAGCTTCAGTGATCCCCATTTTATTGCAGTTGTTGTCTCTACATATTCAGACAATGAGCTTGTGAATGTGTACTCATTCATCACATGTCTACCAACATACTCAATGTTGGTCAAAATTTGTCCATCTTAGAGTCAGAGAATTTCACATAGAAATATAGAGATGTTGTTTTTATTGCCCTGGGAACCAACATTTGGCATTAACTGAATCCTGGTATCTTCTACCTCTTCTCTGACACCATCCCATTTCAGATATGTTACTGGAACAAAAGAACCATTTTCATTATTTTCTCTGTGGGCTTTCTGCAAGAAATTGTTGACTTGGGAGGTTATGAGTACAAAATTAGTAGTGAGTACATTATATGTAGAGAATACATGTGATGATAAGTAGACAGATCTGTAATAAATGAGGAACCTGGGAGAATATTTGTATGGTGTTGCTCCTAGCAACAAAATTCTCGGTTTGGACATTGTGGTCATTATGTGTATTCAGAAAAATATTACTAGATGAAGAAAACTGAATCTTCTCTTCTTGTCATCCCCTTATGTATGTACTGCTATATTTTATGTATATGATTTAAGGTAAAAATGAAATTATCTCAATAATTTATAGGTTGATAAGTAGTCGACAAGACCAAATACAGCTGCATATCTCTGTAAAAACAATGATTAATTGAAATTAAATCCTTGTTAAACAGTGAAAGTCAGAAGCCTTTCCAGGAAAATATTTCCTATATGATAGGTTTTGTCCACATTTTCATTATTTTGCATTAGAGTTTTGATGTTCTTTTAAAAAGTAGTGACCTATATAAAATTCTGATGTTCCACTGCAACTTCATCAGTTTGGTTTATAGCTATGCCACCCAACAGGTAAAACAAATTATTTCAGGTGGGCTTTTTAAACAAGTTTTTCCATTCTGGAAACTAAGCATTCTTAATATTAAAAATTATATCATAGAAAGAACACTAATCAAAAACTTGAAAAGGACAACTGGAAAAATTATTAAAGGCATGTGTTAAAAAATGGATATTGCCCAGAAATAGAATATCTCAACATATTTATTGTGAAAACTATGATAAATTATCTGGCATTGTAAAAGGCTTACTCAGCACTTTTAGATTTGTTTTACAAATTATTTGACTGGGTGTAGTTTTATAATTTAGATATAACGGAACATCATTAGGGCAGGAAGAAAAATAAATATCCTTCAGAAAACCCACTGTCAAATATGTAGTGAGTTGTTAGTCATGTGCATATTTACTTAGATCCCCCTTATGTGAATAACTGACCACTGGGAGAAAGAAGGGGAGAAAACACAGAAGAGAAAGATGTTTCAAGTCTGGCTTTCAAAGATTACATGATAATTGTGGGTTTGTGAATGTTTATGAATGACCAAAATCCCGTCTCTTTGTGTGTAGGTGTTTGATATAGCTGATTCATATAGTTCTAGGATGGAGGGGAAAAAAGTCAAAGTTCAGATTTACCCCTTCTCCAGCTGTGGCAACATTGCCTTCATATCAGAAGATATCTGAATGTTGGTGACTCAGCTAGAATTTTAGATAAACCATCAGAAGACTCCTTATTCCTTGAATTAGAAGCAGCTTAATGGATCGACTCTACAGGCACTCATAACTTCACTCTATTTTTGAAATGTTTAATAAGATTATATTTGAAATGAGACAGTCTCTTGGAACATGTTATTTGCACATAGACACATGTACTCTTCAGCAGATTTGCAGCTCAACTCTACTCCTGGCAAAATCTCTGCTACTTAAAGTGACTTCAAGATTTGGCTCCTGATCCTTAAATATAAAGCAGCTCAAGGGTTGCTCTCCATTGCACCACTCATAGCCTGTTCATAATTCACTGCAAACCGAGGTACCATCTCCTGGCGTGCTGTTAAGTAGTTAGATCCAAGGCTCATGACTGCATTTAGGACATTTGCAAGCTGTATGAAACTTACAAAGCAAGGAGGATAGCAGGAAATCTCCTACTAGGAAGGGTGGAAATAGGATACTATGACCCTTATTTACAGTTTCACTGTAATTTCAGCTGTTGCTTATATGTGTGAACATTCAGTGCTAATTTGACCCTTAGAATTGATGTATGAATTTCACTACTGTGTACGTTATTTATGATATTTTCCAGCAGAAAAAATTTCCATAATTTCCAAATTTATGATATTTCCCAGACTGGAAAACAGTCACCGCAGAACATCATTGTTTGGGATGTTGTACAAGAATATAAAAAAACCCAGCAACTCTAACACAGCGGTTTTATATCTTGCTGTGGAATTTGGTGCTGATTTTCATCCATTTGCTCTAAGTCTGTGTTTCTAGTTGAAACACAGCATTGTTTCAAGGATTTACTCTTGTGGATGGAAATCCTAAACCACATATTATTTTCTTTTCCATATCCTTTGACTACCACAGTTTGTTGTAGTACTTCCCTTCAATGTGAACAGCCATAATGCCTTTATGCTGGAGAAATTGCCTCCAATTCCAGGGGATGAGCAATTTAAAGAGAGCAAGATTTGGCCTGTATGTTTTATTCCTTTGAACTGAATGGCCTCATATAAAAGTAGCATTGAACAAATTTATATGCTACATCAGATTCACAGATCCTAGTTGTCCTTTTGTGCACTGGTGTGAATCAGCTATTGCACTGGTGTTAATGGAGATACTCCAGGTAAAAGCAATAGCAAGAGGAAATTTGGTCTTCACTTTTAGGAGCAAATTAAGTTACACAGGGTGGCCAGATAGCCAAAATGCATTTGTGGTACCCACTAACTTCATAAGCTCTTTTGCTTCTTTGTTTCATAGAGCATTTTATATTTTAAGTAGTAATGTTTTTAAGCTTTTTAACAAGTAGAATGTGTTCTCTTTCTAAATACAGTTTCTGACATTTAAAATAACTGCAATCCAATACATTATTTCTTGGTGATGTAGGACTGTTAGTGTTTGGTAAAAGCATGGAGAGGAGAGGAGAGGAGAGGAGAGGAGAGGAGAGGAGAGGAAAGGAACTAAAAAGATCCTGAAATAATCATAAAATAATTTGCCTTCTATTACAGAATAGGCTGCCCAAGTGGAAACACATCCAGAAATGCAACCCCCAAAGAGCATTTTAGATATAGATTTATTAAATATTCAAAATCTGTCAAGACAAGTCAGAATATATACTAGAAAAGAAGCTGGTCTAGGTTTTGAAGTAACTCTATGTTAAAATGTTAAGGAAAGACTTCTAGAGTGGCTGAGCTGATTAGAACAATTCCAAGAAAATCAGATTATTTCCATTAACTTAATCCAGAAAGAGCAATGCCTGTGCTGAGTGCACTTGGTGTGTTTAATGATGTTTGTTTTCTTCCACTTCTTACAAAATACTTTATTGTAGCCCACAGTTAATCATTCATTCCACTGCTTTGGATTTTGTATAGACCTACTTCTTAACTGCTGTTTTATCTTCAGAATTTCCTATGGCTTGATTCTGGTCTCTGATCAGACTATACATGCCTTCAAAGAATGGAACAATGTATGTAATGAGAAGAACCTTAAAATCTTCTGTGGAATTTCTATTGATCTCAGGATTAACTTCTCTTGGAAATTCAGTAGGACAAAACCACTTGTTTTACTTGCCTATTTGAAAGAAAAAAATCAGCAGGGAAACAGAGAATAAATAGCACCATTCAAATGTAGCTCATTAAACTCGACATTTTTCCACATATTTTGTGAAAGTAGCATATCAACTCACATTTCAGCTGTGTGATAGGTTCCAGCTTCATACTATACACAATGCTTGCAAGGCTCTTCAGATGCTCATATAGGCCATAGGGAAGTTTCAGTCAAGTTGTGATTTACATAGCTTTTCATTATTCCTTAAATATAATGCAAGATTCAACACTCTGGGGCATCATGTGCATGATTGAGATACCTGCAGGAAGACTGTGGAATCATGATTGATCAGATGATTTACCTGGTTCAGTTACAGATTTTAAATTATAAAAGATGCTCTTGAGAATATTCTTCATTTAAAAGGTAATCCTGGCATAATTTAATTGTATTTTCATGCCATTTATCTAGTCCAGAGAATGTACCTCAGAGAATGCAGGTGCAAATACATAGCTATGAAAATATGGGCTTGTTGAACAGCCTCCTTCAGCACTGCCTCTCAGGAATATGAAAAGGCATGTTATCCTTTTTATTTAGATGGAAACGTGGCATAATCTATATGTCATGTTATAGATGAAAGAGCTTTAACACTGGCTTGCATGTCAGAAATGCCAAAATAGGAATGATTGTTTGTTTGTTTGTTTTTAAAGAGCAGGTAGGTTTAAGAAACAAATCTGAAGATATTCAGTATTATGTACTTAATGTAACATACTAAGAAAGCAAGTTATATCCTAGCAGATTTTGCTGTTCTGGATCATATCACTGTGTACATAGAAGACATGGGTTTTGCAATACATATTGAATTATATTTGTCGACTTTGAAATTAATCTGCCATTTTATCAATCAATACCTGAAAAATCATAAGATATTTTGTATTTGTTGCAGCCCTCTTTCACTTTTATGAGTTTGAATAACTCAGCTGTCTCTGTGTTAAGTTCATGTTTGAGTTCTTTGGTCAGTAACTTTTCTTCACAGTATTTGCATGCTGTCCCCAGTATTGGGGACAATACATACCAGTATAGGCCATGCTCTACCGTGATATATGCTCTAGTACTGTGAAACCTAAAAGAATAAGCCAGTTCAAATGCTACATTGCACTATCAGAAATCTCTTTAGGAGTGATCAAACACAGAAGCAGTATGATCCTTGAAAGAGAAGCACATTTCAAATTACATACTTCATATGATTCAGAACTAATCTCAAATTCAATGTACTAGCATATGTATATTAAGATATACATAAAAAATCTAAACAGTTAGTAAAAAGTTGCTTCAGTTAAGCTTTTGTTGCAATGAAGTAAAACAGGATTTACCCTGTTACAAATTTAGGCCTCGAAACAGCAAAGGTTTACAGAACTGAGTAGGACTATTTTATGCATGGAGTATTCCCCAGGAGTTCAACTGAACACAGTTGAGATCATGTCATGGCCCTGGCAGAAATAAGGCCTAAGTCTTTTATTATACTTAGAGACAGTGGTGTATGAATTACAAATTAATTATAATACTAGTTATGACAACAGTTCTGCATACAGTGCAACCATACTAAACTCTGAAGTTACAGTATCTTAGATAAACAAGACCAGCAAAGAACAAGAAAGCAAGCAGTGGCTTGAGAAGATGATCTGTTCAAGGCCAGTGCAGCAGGTCAGCAGAAGACCCTAAACTAAGATTTAGGAGATACATGTTTAATGTTATTTCTTGTCCAGGAAACCACTAATTCCTGACAATTGAAATCTGAAGCTTAAACAGCAGTGAGACAAAAGAAAAAAAATGCTATGTCAAGGAGAAAAAAATCTGTATTTTCATATCCCTATCATGACCAAAAAGACTTAGATATTAATTGTCCTGTTAGTAGAGTACTTAGTCAGCTAATAGTATTGTCTCTGCTTGCATTATGTGAAGATTTATTTAGTGATTCTTCACCTTTAATTTTAGAAGAGGGAGAGGATCTTTAGCACAATGGCAGGCTTTACCTGTCATGATTTTTTGTTTTGTTTGTTTGTTTTATAAGGCGGGAAAACATGGTCTGATGTATATTATGTGTATGTATCAGTAGAATATAGGCTGATTTAAAGTGATTTTCATTTGACAGCAAAGAAGTATCAGATTTTTCCCTTTCAGTATAGTAGTATTTATATTTGTCTAATATTTCAAATTATTTGTGGCTAAACATTATGATACACAATCTCTATGGTCAAATTCAGACAAGTACTTCATGTATATTTAAATAAAATTTAATTTTTTTTCTTTTAGACAAACAGATTTTTTTTTCCATCTCTGTCACTTGAAAACATAATTAATTCCTTCTGTATACGTGTGTCCTTTTCCGGCTGCTACTTATTTGAAACAAAGGGGTATCCAAATATCTCACTTGGGACTGGCTCCTGTTCTGTTATGTCCCTGTGCATGGCTGTAATCTGAAATGTTTATACACTGCACACAATAAACTACTGAAGTGCTTCAGTGTTTGAGGTAGACTATTTACCACAGCAGCTCAGAGGATCCCTGTGGGTCACTGATCCCTTGCTAAGGATTAACCCTAAAGATTTCTGTGCACTTTACATCTCTATTCTGTTCATTTCCCATTGCCCCATTTAAGTCTAGGAAAGTCTAGGAAACTTGCAGGATTGAATCCGTGATAAAGATGGAACTGGTACAAAAGGAGCATACACCATGGTGTAAGACTCTGATTCTGCGAAGCATTTAACTGGTTTCAAGGGAAATGCTATAAATCTTTGCTGCTTGCTATTTTCAGTCATGGTTC
This sequence comes from Scolopax mira, assembly GCA_004320125.1. Taxonomy (NCBI): domain Eukaryota; kingdom Metazoa; phylum Chordata; class Aves; order Charadriiformes; family Scolopacidae; genus Scolopax; species Scolopax mira. The sequence continues at coordinate 33,991 of BJBW01011849.1, forward strand.
TGTAGCCAGGTATTACTGTACTTATATCCTGAAAAGGAAATACTAGAGGAAAAAGCTAATGCCAAACAGACAAATATTTAAGGTGCAAGTTAAAATAAGTACCAACAGTAACAATCCAGATAGAATCCTACAGTATTAAATGACAGACATTTATTTGCCATGTACTTTAAAAACCTGTATGGGACAAATAATTTGGAAGAATCACCGTGTCTGCATTTTTCAATTCCTTAGAAAGTAATGATACTAAGGTTTTGTTGGTTTTCCACCCACTTAGAAATAATGTCTTTCCACCCACTGTTGGTTTTCCACCCACTTAGAAATGGTTTTTTTCCTGTTGGTAGAGGAACACAATGTGTACACAGTCATATTCCAAGATCATTTGCTAGCAAAAAAACTTGTTATTTGGTCTGTGATAGCTGTGAATGAATATGTCCAGATGTGTCATGTAGTCTCTACAGAACACTGACAGCAGCAGATGTCATGAGCTTAATTGAATGCATATAAAGATTAAATTTTGTGTCTGGTACAAAAAAGTAGCCTTGAGGGCAAATTTCAAGAAGGTCTAACTCATCAGATCCAGGAGGAGGGAAAACAGAGGTATAAAATTCTCCAACTTGAGAGGAATTATTTCCATCTGAGTTGTCTGTGTGGAAGCAATGCACCTCAGGAGGTGCTTCTTGGTGGTAGGAATGAGACCTGTTTCTTGCTTACCTGCAGTGGGGATGTTTTGGGGAAAGGGATTTTCTCCTCTGGTACAAATACTTCTCAGGGATGGAAAAAAAAAGGAAGTTAAAAATACGCAGCCTTCCTTAAATGATGCTTCATGTTCCCACAACAACCTTTCTGAGCTGGAGCAATTGCTCCCAAACAGGTGCTGCAGTCAGCTTAACTCAGCCTAAGTGAGACAAGTGAGGCAGTCACGGGTATGACTGAAAACCCACCAAGCTTTGGCATACTTCCCTTTGTTTTCCAGGCTTATCCTGCAGTCAGATGTACTCACCAGCCCATTTTACCCTGAAACCACCCAACCGATAAAGCTGATGCTAAAGAAGTGGCAGGACATGCAGACAAGGACAAGAACTGTTGTTCTGCAGTAATAACACACTGTTACCTCAGTTTAACCTGACTGTGAAACTGCACACTTTTTATTTCTATGAATAAAACTCTTGGGTTTATCCTTTAGTCTATCTGCCTGTTATCTGTGAAATACCTAGAAACCTACCGTGTGAACGCCCCTTTCTCTAATGCAGTAGGTGAGGAGGAAGGTGGCTGCTGTAGTGGTCCTTTCTCTGTGGAATCTGAAGGTAAGATTTAAAAAAGTATTGAGTCTGGCCATTGTGCTTTTATCATACTGACTTATTTTTATTAACATTTTAGTCCTACATATTCAAAATCTAACTGTGGTGGTGGTTTTCTGTTCAGAATTAGTTGCTATATTTGCTCAAGAACTCACAAGGTGCAAGTCTTCTGTCCTAATCAATTTATTTCAGTAAAAAACAGTGGGGTTGTTTTAAGTTGCATTTTGTATACAGAATATTTCTGTATACAAATATCTGTTTGTGTGACTATCTGTTAGATAGTCAACAGTAAATGGATGCAAATAACATTTTACTATAATTTTTGTCTGTGTAGCACAGCCTTTTCTTTTGATGCCATAGGAAAATTTTGGAATCTGTTTTTCTTGTATATTGTACATGGCAAGTTTAGTGTATTAGCAAGGAGGTGCTGTTTTCTAACACCAGGTGCAATTTTCAAATGCTAGGATTAATGAAAGGGACAGAAAAGTAATAGATATTTCTTTTCTGTTTCTCTGCTTGTGTTTCACACTTGACAGCACTCTATGCATAGTTCATTCAGCTTTTCCCCAGGTAGCCAATCAACAAGGCAGTTTCCTTTGCTGTTTGAGTCTTTTGCTCAAAAACAGAGGAAAAGAAAAGCATTTCAGAGCATAGGAAAACATGCATATAAGCTCACAAATATTGACAGGAAGATTCAAAGGCAAATGAGCTATCAGAAATGATGTCTGTAGAAGTCATACACTAGGCATGTGCAGAGTGTAAGGCAGGGCTGGTGCTGGTATCTACCCGTTACCCTGCCTTCCTCCTACAGGTATAATTCATGATTTAACACATTTTTGACATATGAACCCAAGTCCATGTTTCTTAATAAAACTGGTGGATTATTTGTGATTTTAAAAAGTAGTTTTAATACAGACTCCTACCTGCTCTCTTCACTTTCTCTCATGTCTTCATTTTGGCGATACCCCTGAGTTTGTCACATTACACACTTTGCCAGTGCAATTGCAGGCAAATGTATACAATCATAAAGGAAGAACTGTCTTCATGTTCTTTGTTCTACCGTGGCTATTAACACCTACTGAAAGATCACTTTCAGTCCTTGGTGACACTGCATTAAAAATATCATTGGTAATAACAATAACCTCCTACTGTTCATAGAACCTGAGTCCAAAAAAAGACATTGCATGATAATCTAGTTTATCCATTTGTCCCAAGACAAATCAATCATCTTTAAATATATGTTTTCCTGATGTTTTCTTAAAAGCCATGGATGATGGGGATTCCACCATCACTCAAGGCAATCCATTCTAATGCTTCGGTCTTCTCCTAGTCAGGAATTTCTCCACTCAGGAAAGCGAACCTCCCTTTTGGGACTTCCTACACCATCTTCACTTCTTGTCACCCTGATCTTCACTTGCAGACTTTCTTGTGGAGTGCAGGCAAATTGCACTGTTGCTGCAGGCAGGACCGTAAGGAGGATGGATGCAGTGGTCTTTGGGTGGTAATAGGGCCTGTTGCAACCCGTTCTGAAACAAGCCATTTCATGCACTCTCCCCTGTCGCCATCTCTCTTAAAACACTCTCTTCTGAAATAAAGTGTGTGCGTGGGTGTCACTATTTTTATTTTTCCCTTCTACCCGGGGAAAAAAGGAGTCTTGTTTTCGCAGAGGCTTCCCAGCCTTGCTCGCCGGGCGGGGGGGTAGTGGGGAGGGTGTTGGGGGGGGGGGGCGGTTCTGTGCCTCCCCCTCGTTGATCTCCGGCCGCTGCCTGCGGCGCGGATCGCCTTCCCCGCACTCCCACGCTTCCAGTTACTGATGGTGGCGGCCGCCGCCCGCGCCGTGCCTCCCTCCGCACCGCACCGCACCGCGCCGCGCCTCCGCGCCTCGCCCGCTCCCCGGCACTGCAGCAGAGGCTTCACCGCAAGGCGAAGCCCACACAAGCCACTCCGGTCCGCCCCTCCTCTGGTCTGTCACGCTCGGCGGCTCCTCCGGGAGTCTCCTCGCTCCCTTCCCGCAGCCCCACGCCGGCAGCAGGCGGCAGCGGGAGCGGAGGGAGCCGGGAACGCCCGGCAGCCCGGCCGCACCGGTAAGTGATGCTCTAGGCAGCCAGGCGGCCCCTGCCGCTCCCGAGCAACTTTTCCCTTTTTATTTTGTTTTGTTTTGTTTTGTTTTGTTTATTTTTGCATGCTTGCGGCGGCGGCGGACTTCAACTTTTCCACGGGACTTAGGTCCCACGGTTTGCTGGCTGGGAAGGGGGAAGAGGTCTCTTTGGGGCAGGTCGAGCCTTCCAGGGAGCGCGGGGTTCCCTCTCATCTCGGCGGTGAGCGGGAGCAGTCCTTGCTCGGCTGCTGCTCACTCCAGCTCTATCCAGAGCTCGCACCCCCTCTTGCACAGAGAGAGCAGGTTGCACAGATCCGAGGCGGTGTGAGCCTCTAATCTCTGCTTTTGAAGCTGACTGGCATATTAAGGCTGGCAGAACTTTTGCACGCTAGGGGAGCAAAAAACCAGGGGTGTTGAGGTTCGCAGGCTCCAGATGTTTGAAGAAAACAAGCTTGCAGATGGTGAAGGGAGGGATGGCGAGGGAAATCAGATGCAGGAAAGGTGTTGGGATTCCAGCTCCAGGGAACCGACGCTTTCAAAGATTAAGAGAACAGGCAGGGTTTCAGACAGAAAGAAAAGAAAGAAAACAAAATAAATAATTTCAGTGGTTTTGAAAAAAGCATCATTTTTCTCACTGTAGAATCCCTACAGGGATTGTAACTCACATTGAGTATGTTGAGGGAATAGTTTGGCATTCATGACCAGGGGATGAGGAACAGGGAAGGAGGAACTCCCTTCCTTACAGCTTCAGGAAAGGACTTTTCCTAAATGCACTGAGTTACTCCCTTCCTTACAGCTTCAGGAAAGGACTTTTCCTAAATGCACTGAGTTACTGCCTTCCTGGCGCTTTGGGGATTTAGATCCCAAGATGCCTCTGAAAGTATATGGGAAGAGGGGCATGGAGAAGTAAGAGGGAGGAAATTATAGTGCAAGTCCCAGGGTTAGGAAGAGCTGTGGGATGGTAAGGTTTTTTGAGGCGACCCCCATCTAATTTAAAGAGGATTGCAGAGCAGAAGAGTCTGAGTGATGCAAAGAGGCAGAGAAATTCGTCTGGCAATCTTGAGTGGAGGCAGGACACCCCAGGGACCTGAGGACTGGGTGACATGAAAGTAATTGAGCATGGAGGTCAATGATGAGTCTTGGGAGCCTGGTTCTGCAAAGCACTGTGGGTGCAGTGAGAGTGGGGGGCGAGGGTGGGTGCTGAGTCATGCTGGCTGGGGCGGACACAGCACATCTGTACAGAAAGAGGGAGCCGAGGAGAGAAGGAAAAGATGAGGAAGAAGCTTATAAAGATAGGCAGGGAGGAGGGAGATCACCTCATCGAAAGATGCTGAGATCATCCAGAGGTTCCTCCGTGATTGATAGCATCCTGCTCTCCTTCCCGTAAAGGGTTAGGAGGCTGATGAGTGTATCTCTGATAGGGAGGAGGGGGTGGGGGGCGGATTGCAGAGGTTAGTACAACACAAGGGAAACCTACTCAGACAAACACAATTGGTGCTGCTGGTACTTGGGCTGCATTGCACTGCAGTGCAGGGAGCTCACAGCACCTTCTGCCTTAGGAGAGAGAGGGAGATGCTGAATTGATCTGTAGAGGTGGCCCAAACTATGCCAAAAATTACTGCTTTGTGACGGAATTGCAGAAAGAACTGGAAGTAGTAAGGGGATTTTGGAAGGAACTTCCCAATGAATTTACAATTAACCACAGGGGATTTTAGGGAAAAGAACAAGCACCTAAACTAAATAAACTTTTCAGACTAGAATAATTGTAAATGGTACACTTCTGTTGGATATTGTTTTCCTCTGAGTTCTCCATGCAAAAGAGCCCTGTTTTAACTATCCTGTAGGTTCTCCTGAATTATTGAAGTTTTGCAATGGGTCTTCTCTTCATGGATTGAGGTCCCTGTGGGAATGAAATTTACCATTGCACTGTTTTTTGTGCAATATCATAGTCTTTCCTGTAATTAAGCATTTATTCAGCATTTTCATAGAGAACAAAGCACTATGGTGAACAGGAGACCCCATTCCTTCCTTCTCACCTACCTATTTTCTCCAATTTTATTAAATGATAACATGCATTAAATATTACTGTTTAGGGTTTTTTGTTGTTTTGTTTCTTCGGTGTTTTTTTTGTTTGTTTTAAATTTGCTCCCAGAATGGGAGAATAAGAAGCATTGCTTTTCTGTATATCAAAGAAATTCAGAATTCACTAAAATGGAGTCACAGTAAGTTCCAAGTGGACTTTTATTTTTATTTGGAGAAAACCTTTGCATATGCCAAATACTGACAAAAAGGCAGTCTGTCAATTAAAATTATTGACACGCATTGAGCCTTTGAACATCTTCAAATTATACTCAAAGAAAAAGAAGAAGCAATTTTTTCCTGTCTATATTTCTGAAGCTGTATTCCTACTGCTTATTCAATAAAGATAACCCTGAATATCAGTGGTACAGGTTTGACATAGACTTTGTCAGGTGGCAACTTGATGTAAAATCGCATGTCACTACACTCTGCAAAAATAGATTTGTATTTGGCCAAATGAGATCAAACCAAGTGTTTTCTGATTGTATATTTGACATATCTAATTGATTTTAATAACATTAAAACAAAGATGATAGGTTTTTTCTCAATTCTGAGCAAAAAAAAATGTTTGCAACAAAAGAAAATCACATGAAGCTTTCATTTGTGTTTGCAAAACATGGTGTTATCTCAGGTGACACTGGAATCTATAATGGAGTTTATATGTGCCTGAGTGTATAAGCTTGTATAATTTGGTTGCAGTAATGGCGGATTTCAAATTATTTTTTTAAATTACGTATTCCAAAGCACAGAGAAGTAACATTTATCCACAGTGGTCCTGATTGTTCTGTTAAAATCAGCGTGAATTGTATTGTAGATTTCAGTGGGAACCAGAATGAATCTAGCAGTATAATTGTCCAGGATTTTTTGTATGAAAAGACCATTAATGAAGATATTTCACATTCTCGGTCATATAAAAGTTGGTTCAGTGTCACAGACAGATCGCTTGGGCTGTATGTTGCTGTGAATCTTTGCAACCCATATGCATCACAGGATGCATATCAGTTTGTTTAAACAAAAGCTCATCAATTAGATTAAATGTGTTTGCAAACCTGTGATAGAGAACCCACAGCTGCTGCCATCGCCTTCATATTACGTAGTGCATAACATTTTCTTATTAAAACAGAATGGAGTCCTTTTAAAAATGATTCAGAGGACTGGATTTTGAGCTTGTCTTCTTTTAAGTGTTTGTAAGGAGTAAAATGGAAAATTAATTGAAAATATGCTCAAAGTATTGACAATGGGAAAAAAATAGAAATTCAATAGAAATTCAAACTAGAAAACTGTTTCAGTTTAAAATTAATTATATATTGCATATATATTTCTCTAATAACTATGTTACAAAATATAGTGGGCCTTTTTTTTTCCCATAAAACACTGGTTGATACCCTTGCAGGTTTTAAATTTATCTTTGATTTTGTGTATTGCTACACGGTTCTTCTAGAGATATTCTAAACATAGAGAGTACGTAAATGTATATATCTTGGTCTGTGATCTGTTACTCAGGTTTGGTTTCAAATTACCATTTTAATGTTGATGAGTGTGCATTAAATGTAATCAAATACAATTTTGTTTAGATTGATTATTACTGAAGCTGTTGTCCTTTTATTAAAAAAACCAGAGGAGTAAAGTAACACCAAACATGTCCTTTCCTTCTCTGTCGTTTGAACTCTCAGTTGATTTTGCATCCAGAGAAGCTAATAAAAGTTTAAATGTTGCAGACACAGCAATGAAATTTCTTAAGGTGTAATACAGTATAATACGATTAAGGTGTCATAATGTCCTTTCACTTTTAAGACTGAATTCTTAACCTCTGTTTGTCTACATTTCCACTGGCTGGTTGCTGACAGTAAAGACTTGCCATGCATCAAAACAATATCAGGCTTTTGTGATTAGGTGGGCATTCCATCCAAATATTTCTAATTCAACTATGAAATGCACCATATTGAAAATTCAACACCTACCACATAATGTAGCTGTTCCAGCACACAAGGCATATAGCTGTATATTGATCTGAGACTCATGAATAATGTGGTGTTGCTACAGCTTCATGTTTCCTTGCCAGCAACAAGATTATATTTTTTTAAGCTGGCTCTCTCCCTGTAGCTGGCTCTCTCCTTCTCAGCTGGTTATTTTTGTGGTCATGGCATGTGGGTCTGGTTACATGCTTTGTTCTGGGAAGGTAATCTGTGTCTCACAATCACACCTAGATTTTTGACTGAAAATCCACATTACGATGAATACAGTTCATAGCAGCATTAAAGCATTCTGCAGTGTTTTTTCCCCTTGAATGATTATATGAGGTTTTGTATAGGGAAAAGCTTGATGAAATATACATCACAGTAACTGATTATTTAGAAATACAGGTAATTGTGGAACTGAGAAGTGACTTTGCTCATAGCATCTCAAAGGGCTTCTGGGTCTATAAGGAGCACAATTTTCGTGCCATATAGAGCTGGAGGATAAGCTTCCACTGCTAACCCTATGAGGCTGGTTTTGCAAAATGGATACTACCCTTTCTCCCATCTCCTCTGCCCAAATCATGTCAGGTTTTGCTTTTATCCAGAAATCCTAGCTATTGCCACAGCCTTACAAATGAAGTGGTCCTCTGGCTGAGAGTACCGAAGGCTAAGAAATGAGTGGGTCCTTGGAGCAGAACTTTCAGTTGGAAATCACTCTCTGACATGTAGCTTTTTGTTGTTTCTCTTTTATCTGTGCGGATTCTTGAAATCCTGCCTCTTGGACAGCTGATGGTACATCTCACAAGCTTGCTGTCTATAAAAATTGCACAAAATACACATCTATTTTCATTAGAAAGAATGCATTTGAAAATTCCATCACAAAGTATATCCAAACACCAAACAATAAAGATAAGACCAACAGTGTATTTTTCTGTTTCCTGATCATATTGAAAGCTCTCTGCAGCGCACTTGTGATAACTTTCTTGTACAGATATGAAAGCACCAGATACTGTTTAGCATTTTCTTTATTAACTCTCAAGCCAACAATGTAAATTGCTTGGTACAGATTATGGAAGATCCTACAGTGATGTCTTGCTAGTCCTGATTGAGGGGATTTATGGATCTGTGAATGATTAGTGTGCTTCTTCATATCATACAAGGCTGGTCCTGAAAGGAAAGGTAAGATCAACTGCTATCATGATCTTCTATGAGTCTACAAAATGCATATTTTTGGCTTTACAGAGCAAAGTTCTCAGTTTTTACTGAACTGCGTTTGAGCTGTTTTTTATCAACAGTTAAAAGGAGATAATTCGAAATGCAGTAGGTGAAGGTACCAAAGGTTAACATTTCATGTGTCTTGGCCTCCTACTTTTCATATTCGCAGATAGCTGGGCAATTGACAGTGGCCCAGCTTTTGGACAGTATTCTTCTTGGTGTCTAGGCATCACCTGTTATGAGTAACACTCACTCTAGCTGGTGCACTGACTGCTGCTGATGCTGGATTCACTACCCTTTTAATATTCTTGGTCAGTGTACGTGCAGCACCTTATTTTCTATTATTCCCTCTCAGCTTTATTAAACAAATCAAGTTCTGGCAAAAGGGTAAGTTGTATAACTAACAAACTCATTACTGTGTCTGGAAGTATTGTAAGGCTGATTTGTTCAGGAAAAAAAAAAGAAAGAAACATTAAGGCTTGTGGAAGTCTCTGGTATGCAGATGGAGTCTGTCTTTTCCTCTGTATGCAATCTCATCAGTATACTGCAGTATACTATAGACATAATGAAGATGTTTAAAATAGCTAGTTTCTGTTGCAGTCTGGTGCACCATTGTGATGCTCTGAACAAAACCACAGACATGCTTGAGGTTATTCTGCAGTGCAGACCATGATGCAGAGATTGCCTTTCATTCAAACGTAATTAGTTTGTAAATTGAAATAAGGTTTCTGCACAACATTGCTGCAATGCAACAGAATAATGGAATAATAATAATGTATGTTTGAAGGGATCCCATGAAGTAATTTCATCTAATCCCCTTCTAAAAGCCGGGCCAACTTTTATAGTTTGATTGGATTGCTGCCCAGTCAAAGTTTTAATATCGCAAGGCTGAGGGACCTTGAAGCTTCTCTGTCCAACCATTCCTGTGCTTCACTGGCTTCATCACGAAGAATATCTTCCTTATAACTTGGTGTTGGTAAGGGGGGCAAAATTGGACATACTAAGTGAGGTGCAGCTTCATAAGCAGAGAATAATAATTACTGCAGGTAAAACTTTTGCTAATGCTTCCCAGGATGTGGTTATCCTTTGTTACCATAGGGTACACTGTAGTGTAGAGCAGTGTCAAAATGGGGTCCTTTCGGCATAATACTGGCATTGGTACAGGGGCTCTAATTTTTCTTGTAGAAAACATTTCCCATTATCTCTTAGAAATGTATAACTGTGCATGACTTTTGAAGTGTGGTAATCCATTAAAAATATTTTGAGACCTGACTGCCGATAAACAATATGAAGATAAGTGTCCCGCTGTGCTATCAAGTATTATGCAGGGACTCAAGAGTCAGTTAACATAGATGTCCTCCACAGGTTGCTTCACCTCTGTGAGAAGAGGGACACCACAAATTATTACGGATCTACATACATACGTATATTGGCTAGTTTAAGCCTCAATGCAGCCCACTGTAATTCAAATGAAGTGAATGGAATTGCATTCAATGGGAATTTGGCTCAGAATCTGTCAGTCTAGAGGTTTTGTTGGAGAAAAAGTGCTACATAAGTAATTAATCTTTTTTCTCTGATAACTATTTGCTCTTTGATTTTAAATAGTCATAACAACATTGATAAATAAACAAGCAGAAGACCAGGAAGTATGTATCCTTCTAGAATTCCACATATCCAGAGATATCTAAAATTTGTATTTAAATACATGGTTAACCTTGGCAGATATTGTCATGTTAATTAGCCAGGAAAAATTCAGATGGATGTGTTTGTCAGTACCCAAGTAAAACAAAAAGTCACATCTTCTTTGTGGGTGTATACCTACCTTATAAAACCTTGTTAAAGTTATAAAGGCATACCTACAGCTTTAAAGAGAAAGAACTATCTTTTCTGTACATACCTTTTAATCCTTCTGTAGTTATTTATTACACCTAAAAGCACTAAAGTTGAAAATAAGCAAAGGAAAATTTACTTTTAAGGAATTAAATGCCTTTTCCCATATATTTTGTGCATTGCACAGTATTTCCTGTATAGCTGCTGTCACAGATTTACCCCACATCTCTTGTAATTTAGAAGGGTGTGCACTCACATGGATCTGAATTAAAAACAGGAGAGAGTAGTATACATATATGGTGGTAATAATGTCACAAAACTTGATAGGAGAATCGGTCACTGTCAAATACTTTTTAAATCAGAGTGTTTTTCTAGCTGATGCAGTCTCTTTAGTCCCATTTATCATCATGGTCGCATTTAGTCTCATTAGAATTTATGAAGTATTGCTCCTATCAATTGCATAATTTGACTATTTATATGTAAAATTCAGAACAAAGCTTTTCCTTATACTGTAACCTCTATATAGAATGAGTACTCAAAAGAATAAATGTTTTGTAGTATTCCAGTTTTTAAATGTTAGTTAGAGTTTTAAATGTTAGAGAGGAGGACCACAAAAATGCTCAGGAGGTTGGAGCACCTCTGCTACAAGGACAGGCTGGGGAGCTGGAGTTGTTCAGCCTGGAGAAGAGGAGGCTCCAGGGAGATCTAATAGCAGCCTTCCAGTACCTGAGGGAGGCCTACAG